>JH153326.1:32606-48824 GCA_000226015.1 Mnemiopsis leidyi
ACATGAACGTTGTACGAATAAAGGTCGCATATACAATACAATAATGGCGACGTTATACACTCGAGATATTTGAAACAACGATGAAAGAAACGCGCTATTGTGTTCAAACTTTGCGCGTGCAGCGTGCAGTTTTCAAATCTTGCATCGAACGGCTGCATTAATTCGCGCGTTAAACACGTGCAGAACAGTGAAATTGACCGAAATGACGTCTGGTTAGTGGTTTGCGAAATGCGAGTTGCCTGTTGCGTATTTTTATTCCTCATTCCGTGAATTGTAATAACAATAAGCGATGGCATGACACGGGAAATTCAGCGGTCGCCTGACACAATGAAAGCGGCCGCAAGTCTTGTTTGTGGAAAAACTGAATACTTAGATAAAAAGATAAAATTAAAGCAGAAGTACACAAGGCTATAAGATAGAAATAAATTAGTACAACAAATTTACAAAGTGCGATGTATTATAAATTTACTGGGTCTCTACTATTATAGATCTAAGATCGAGTAAAAATTGATTACAAACCCCTTTCTCCAACTTTTCCTTGATAAATTAATTATCAAAAAGTCCAAATGGACCTACAATCGGGTATACATAAGTCAAAAATATCATTACTAGAAAATCAAAAAGATCTCAGAATTGATTAAAATCTGGTGGGCTTGCTGCCTGCTAAGTTCAGGAGGTCCCGCTCCATCTATTCCGATACTGGTGTTTATGGTCGGGGTTCAGCAACTTGAACATCCTAATCCTGTCCACAGTTTCCTGGCAGGGGTACTGATACAGCAGACAGTCGTCTCTGTAGTACTCCAGTAGTCCGTCCAGCTGGTCTTCACTGAGGGTGGCGTAGTAGCTGTAGAACAGTGTTGTGTTCGTGTTTGGTCCTTTGTTCGTCGCCCACTTTTCTTCTGCTGGTGCCTGGGAGGGGTGGATGATCAGAGATGTGCGCTCGTGGTTACTTCTGTTTAGCAAAACTGTATTTATCTCTAGAGTGCCAACCTAGACTACATTAAAAAAGGAGGATAGACGTGCGACTCTTTTTTGAAAGCGATATATTGCATTAATACTGTCCACATTTCATGACTGCCAGTGCCAACCTACAAGCCTTCAGCCAATCGCTTGAGATTCCTTTGACCTTAACTTCCATTGTGTTTGATGTCTAAGATTTGAGGGTGTGAAGCCAGCTTGCACAAACTATTGTAGATTTACGCATCAAATTCTTAAGACATTTTATCCAACAAGCAGGTTTGACAGAGTCTGAGTCTTTGTCATATCTAAGATTAGACGTTAGAACGGAATATGAATTGTTCTTGAATTGTCGTTAGACAACTTAAGAACTTACCGATGATTTAGAATCGCCGATTATGTTGAGCATATGTCTCATATCACAATCGAATGTCTCCACTTTGAGAATGAAATCAAATCTGAAAGGTTTTGGCGTGCAGACTGCAGTAGGATGCGAATAAAAGTGATACTATCCATGCGAATCCTACTGTTTAATGGCAATTAATTATCTGAATCTGGTCTGCAACTATGACACAAGACTCTATTACATGTTAATTTCTTACTTCCGGTTACCATGTTTACTCAATATCGGTAGATAAGTGTGCCCTAAGGTCCTTGCAATTACGTAACATTATGTAACGGAAGTAAGTCTAAATGACAGGGAGATCCCTGATCAAACTTACGGCTGTGTCTGACTACAGGGTCCACAGTACTGACTAGCTGGAACTACATGAGGGTTTCCCCATCCCGCGATTATCTCCGCCACAAACTCTCTAAAGGTGGGGTAAGGCGGGTAGAGATAAGGGTTCATCCCCTCCTCCTCCTCCTCCATCACCTCTTCAACCCTCTCCTCTGTCATGGCGGCCGCCAGGTTGATGGCCTGCTGAGCACTCTCCTCCTTGTAGAACCTAATGTTCCACTTAATGGGGCGGTGATGGAGCATCATGTCTCTTGCAGGGTTTTTAAAGTAGGTCTCTCTGAGCTGCTCCATCTTGTTTCGGTACGCAGAAAGAAGTCTCTTCAGGGGATCTCTTATCACCACGAACCGTTTACGGTCGACAGACGGCGATCCCTGGTCACAGGACCAATTAGTGCTTAGTCATGTGTATAAGTGTGTTTCCATCAGAGTGTATTATCACCTCTTAACTTAGTGGCTAGAATTTGTTTTTCGGCGAAAATGATGATAGCCATGAAAAATGAAGATAAACGCGGCTCTGCAATTCTTAACATCAATACCCTGGTCCCGGACTTACCGGCTCTCTGAATATCCTGGAGTTCCTGTAAAGGGTAGCTCCATTCCTCCTCTTGTCTTGACAGATCACTTCTGAGTAATAGTCACTGCAAAAATTTGACAAGACGTTCGAGGAGGCTGCTTTATACACTGGACACCAACTTAAGTCTGACTTTCTGTGGATTTATTGGTGTTGGATTTCTTTTTTTCTTATTAACCTAGCTTGTGTCAGTGTTAAGTTTAAATCGAGATGATCGGAATGATATTCATTTTTAATGCTTGAAATTTTCCGAATCCTCTTCAATAATTCTGCTTTCGCTTATTAAGAAGTTTAAAAACTTCTTAGAGAAGTTTTTAAAAAGAATCAACTAAATTCTTTATCCTGATTTACCTAAAGTAGAAGATTTCGTATAATGTGGACAGTTTTGGTTTATTGACACACTGCTTCCTAATCCATGCCAACCTTCTTTTATTCTCCTTCATGAACAATCTAAGAGTTGTGATGGAATAAAATATGAATTTGATTAGATAATTGGATTTTTGTTATTTATTTCGAAATATAAAAACTATGCATCCATATTTAGAAATTTTGACATGAATCTTAATTTTAAAACCTATCGATGATTGATTTAAAACTTACTTTGTACTGTTGCAGTATTCTTGTCCCCCCACTTTGGATTGAAGAGGAACTTCTTGATTTCTTAGTCTATCCACCGCCACTTCCGCTATTTTTTTGTCTTCTGGTTCTGCAGTCTTCTGTATTTTGCGATGACTGCCCTAAAATGTTTCAATTATTGAATGCCGATTTTGTAGAACCCCACAATAATCGCAATCGTTTACAATAGCCGTTCTGATAGCAACTTGAATCATGCAGAGTACAGACTTACAGATGAGCCGTTATATTTGATTAAGTCTAGCTAGAAGTAGAATATGCTAAAACAAATTTAAGAAAATGTTTAAATTTACCTCACAAGGTATGATGTTGACGGGGACGGCGTTGAATGAAATATTGAGAAGAGACAACAAGATAAAAGCAAGCACTAGCATACAAAAGAAAATGTTTCTAGTTCTCATGGCACCTAACCGAACGGTTACTACAATGGGACTGCTCTGCTGAGGCATGGTGATGAAGGAGTTGATGAAGGAGTAAGGCGGATAGGAGTCCTGATAGAATGTCTCTGCACGGTCAGCCAGACTCACGACTTTTTGTAGATCCGGCACTCCCTTATAACATTGAGCTCAAAGCTTTTAGCGGATAACAAATGGTTAAATTTGAACCGCATTTTAGACACATTTCAGCAAGGTGTCCGTGCCGTCTTGGACTTAATAGCCTGCTTGCCTCAAAGGGTTTCCATATTGCGGCACGGCCCTTGCAGAATCAATTCCCAACTCTTGCTCTCTAGTGAGGATCAGCCCCAACTGACCGGATAAACAATGTTCATGATTGCATTGCGTGGGACGAAACTAAAATTTTAGGAAATTTACAGGAAATCGTTGGTGTTGTCAAATCAGTTTAGACGGTGTAATAAAATGTCAAAAAGCAAAGGTTTTTCTGATACTAAAGATATTTTAATGATTAAAGCTACCGTAGTTGTCGGCATCGAGCGCTCTTTAAGGAAATTCGTGGGTTGTCTTAAAAATAGTTTAGTTTGAGGTAACACCTGCGTATAGAAGTTGTGTCGCAAGACTGTCTAAGAGAGTAAAAGACGTGTTGCTAAGTTTTTATGACAAGTTGTTCATCTTAAAAATGTTTTACATGAAGACGGTTTTAATTTTTTAATGGCATGAAATTTTAAAATAGATTTATCATTGATCTGTACTATTATATTCGTCGCGAAGATAATTTGGGTTTATAGGAATCGTTTAATAAGAATCAAACAATTAACTTATAAAAGTACCTACTTTCAACCATAGTAGTGGTAAAACTTTAACCATTGAATATTCGGATAAAAAGTGCGGCACTGCAATAATCATCCTGTTTACAATTATCATCACTTTAAATTAGATCGTCAAATATGCGGTAAAGATAGTTTTTCGTGTACCTCTTTATAAGAATTTAAAGCAGGAAAATTGATAACAGCTCCAATCTGAGCCCTAGAGAAATACCTTCTTTGAGAAAAAGTTAATTATAATTAAGCTCATACTTTAGTTTGTCGTGCTCCTCCAATTCCCCTAAAGCTTTACACAAATGATGTATACCAGTTTAACGTAGCTCAGCTATAACCCATATCAACCCTGCCCTAAATCCATACTGATCACCTAAATGGCGGTAGTCTCAAACTCCGACTGTACACTTTCCACCTCAGCTCCATCTCCATGAGCCTCCAAGAACGCCTTGATGCTGATGATACCCTTATCAGCTACCTGCTGTGGAGGCAGAGTCAGCTGGTTGTTACTCGTCTTCAGATCGACCTGTTCGCTAAACTCACTGATTGTAGTGGGTAGTCTGGTGAGACGGTTATCGCACACATCCATCAGTTCAATGTTTACCAGCAGGGATATCGACTCCGGGATTGTCTCGATGTAGTTTTGTCTGACGGACAAGACCCGGAGATTCTTGAGTTGTCCAATGGAAGCTGGAACCTCTGTCAAGGAGTTACCGTCCATAAGGAGTCCAACTAGATTAGATAACAAGGACAGACTGTCTGGAATGAATTCGATTCTGTTGTTGCTTAAACTGAGATATTTTAGTGTCTTAACTTCGCTGAGTTCGTCTGGTATTGTGGTTAAGCGATTCCCGTCAAGTTGAATAATCCTGACTGATTCTAGCTGTGCTATTTCGGCTGGAATAACTTTTATCCTGTTCATGGCCAAGCCAAGAACTACTAAATTTTGGCATGGAGCCAACAGATTCATGTCAAGTTTTCTGATCTTGTTGTTAAAGAGAAGCAGATCCCTTAGAAAGGACAAACGGGCGATGACCGGCGGGATTGCAACAAGTTTATTCCCGCTCAGGCACAAAGTCAGAAGCCTGGTTATCCTCTCCATCTCAGCAGGGAGGTTCTCCAGCTCATTGTTCTCGACGTGGAGCTCTCTCAGAGAGCCCAAGTTGCCGATCTCCGGGGGCAGTTCCGTCAGACTGTTCTCAGAGAGGTTCAGAACGTTTAACTTTTGTAGCAAACAGATTGACGGGTTCAGAGTTTCCAACATGTTGTCGTCCAGATACAGTTTCCTTAGGTTCTCCAGCTTCCCTATAGAACCTGGCACCTTTTCTATCACATTGGACGACAAATCAAAGTATTTTAACTTGACCAAACACTTGAAGGCTATTGAATCGAGGTTTTTCAGATTGTTGCAGGAGAGATCCAGCTGAGATAGACTATTTTTACAAGGAAGCAGGGTGACGTTGGTGATGTTGTTACCCTTCATACGGAGACATCTCAGATTTCGTGGGAGAGTTGTCAGTTCTATCTGTTCTAGGGAGTTATTGTCCAGGTCCAGCAGCTTCAGTTTTGGCAGGTTTAGAAGTGCAGGTTGGAACTCTAGCAACTCGTTGTCGTCTAAGCTGAGTCTCTCTAGGTTTACTAAGTTTGCAACCTGAAGGTTGAGTGGTCATGAAACGAAATGTACGGTATCACAACATCAAATTGTATAATTTCTTTTAGAGAACACATATTAGATACTCGTTAACTCTTCAACTAACCTCGGCAGGAATCTCTTGTAAATTGTTGCTGCTGAAGCTGAGAACTTTTAGGGTTGTTAGGGTGAAGATAGAAGTAGGGATGTTCCGGAGAAGGTTCCCTCTCTTACAGGTGCTTTCTTCACTGCACGACTGTCCGAAGGCTAAGTCTTCTAAACTCTGAAGATATAGGAAGTGTTAGATCTAATACTATGTCTCTGATTGATCAACATCCATTTATGTTTTTGTATTACATTAGTCCGTATTACCGTAACCGGTAACAGAGATCGACCGGGTGGTTGGGTGGGTGGGTGGGTATGTGGGTAGGTGGGTGGGTGGCTTGATGCGTGCGTGTGTGTGTGTGCACGCACTTGTGCGTGCGCGATTGTGCAGGTGTTATTTATACCTGAAAAGAGCTCCACATATCTGGCACTTGGCCAGGAGTAAGCTTTCTCGAATTAACCGTTCCCAAAACATTAGACTCTCCAGCATAACAGTCAAACTTTAGACTATTCCCACTCAAGTCAAACCAAGTGCACTTCTCAGCGATCCTACTCTCGAATATGTCTGTCCGAATCTCTGAGATACTCTGCCAAGATGCGTTGATTCCCGGCTTACTGTCCTCCTGAATGAGAAAGGCGTGACCGAGGCTTAGAGATGTTGTTTTGTGACAGCTTTCAGTTCTTTGGATAAGCACTAAGCAGTCAATATTTTGAATTTAATTTAGCAATATAGAGTCTTTGTTCAAGCAAGGTTCCCATAGCACTGCAACATCAATAATTAGTCTCACGTACTCTAGGAGTCAAGGACACGATCAGGTCATCTGTCAGGTTCACTTTTAGTTTATCAGTGGCTGTCTCTATTCTAAATTCTTGGAAATCTTCTGGCCCTATATCCTCGCTCTCCCGACCTTCGGCTGTGGCTGTCGTGGCGAATGAGAATCCGGCTGAAATATCATTCGTTTAAATTTAATGAATATGCAATGATAAAATGTTGCCATTAGATCAATAAGTAGCTGACTACGAGGCTACAGATTTAAGAGCTTGGGGTGTCATGTTTCCTATAGCAACTTGTTCCTAAATTGGAGCAGTTTATTTGATAGTCCACTGTAAATCCATTCCATTATCTATCTGAAAGTACTAAGTAGTCTGTATAAGACGTACTCGTGACGGTGAGCATGCGTTCAGACAAAGTGCTGGTGTTAGCCGAGAACAGGTTGTGGTCCTCAACCCCGGTGTCGTATCTAGATAACGCTCCTCCCGTCAGAAAATCTCGCTCTATCTGGGGGAGATTTCGAGTCAATATCAGGTTATTGATTTAAACTAAACACGAGATATTCTATCAAGAACGTCGAGTGTGCCAATAGACGAGGGAGGGTGTACCTGAGACTCCATAAGACTCCGCTTGAGAGCCTCGGTGTAAGCATCTTGTTTAGCGGAAGAGGTTGGTCTGGTTCCTGGCTCTTGTTGTTGCTGTTGGGGTGCCTGTAGAGAGTTGGTATAGACTTCATAGCGGGAATATTGTGTTACTACCATCCTTAGCACACGTGCAATGTAGCAACACACGTGCAATGTAGCAACACACGTGAAATGCAGCAACACACGTGAAATGCAGCAACACACGTGAAAACTTAGCGGTTAAAGTTAACGGAAGAAATGTCTCCAGACACGTTCCACACGGGCCGAACTACTTAATTAATTTCACAGAACAGTCCTCAAGACAGTTCAGACGTAAGAGGTGACGTAACTGTTGTCAAGCTGTCGGAAAGTGACACGTGACATTGAGCAACATGTGGTACAAATGTAAAAATGTCTCACGTTTCCATTGAGAGCTGGCAAGTCTGACTTTACGGAGGACTGGGGGTGAACTTTGGTGGAACTTCGTAGAGAAGGCGTGGATTTAATCGACTTTGAGGGCATTGTCGGTCATAGCAACCCTGTAGAGAGGCATGATCATCCAACAAAACGGGCAGTTTTCAAAAACGTACTTGTAGAAGTAAAGGTGCATGTACGGAGTACAATACAAATCTATATCCGACGGAAAACACCTTAGCTCTGACTTATCACAGAGTCATAATGAAAGTCTAACAAGCATTCATCTCTCTCAGCTCAGTGTATATGATTTCAAGAAAAACTCTGCACGTTTTAGGCGACAAGCCGGGCTTGGTCCCCTCATCAAAACCACACAGTTCAGTAAAGATGATCTATCTCAAAATCTCAAATAGTATAAATTAGAAGACGGCAACCGACCAAAGAAAAACTCGCAAAACAGATTTTCCAAGTTCTCATACTGGAGTTTGACAAGCAGCACTTCAACGTGGCAACATCAATTTGGGAGGAGTTCTCCGAATTTTAAATTGATCCGTACATGTTTTGACGTGGAAGCCGTTTCAATAACAGAGTTTCGCAGCTGAATCGTGATACTACGT
This sequence comes from Mnemiopsis leidyi, assembly GCA_000226015.1. NCBI lineage: Eukaryota > Metazoa > Ctenophora > Tentaculata > Lobata > Bolinopsidae > Mnemiopsis > Mnemiopsis leidyi. The sequence continues at coordinate 40,881 of JH153326.1, forward strand.
CATGTGACGTGTTTGAGTGAACAAGTATCTGTGTCATGTGAACCAAATAGTAGTCTCGGTAAACGTGTAGAATTTAAACAGAACATCTATGATTACGCGAACTCGATATTTAAATCTTAACATTTCGTCTTTTGTAACTTGTTAAAGAATTTGTTAGATTCTATTGACGAATAGATTGACTGAATTGTTGCTTGGTGAGACCTCTCCTCGTTGATCATGTACTGCGTGGTGAAGTGACGCATATGATACGAATGAATAAGTTAATCAATAAGCAAGGTTTGATTTACTTGTGTGAGATATTGTTCAACATGGATGAATTTGTCTTGTATTGGAGGCATGATTGATATGTGGTATTTGTCAATAGATGGGAAATCTTTTGCTAAGCGGCAAATTAAATTAAACATGATCAATTTATCCATGAATACCTCTTAAGAAAATAAAGATGTTTCTTAACTTTATATCATAATAGCCAACCTTCAATTAACTCGATTAGTTTTCTGAAGTAAAACTCTACTGAAAGTCAACATATATCGTCCACTTCAGCACAACGAGTCTGTGTAAACTGGTTACAATGTCTAAAGCTTGGACTAAAGCACGACTAGTGACTGAAGCTGCCTGTCGGCTGAGTGGCTCCTTACGTCGGAGACGACCAAGGTATTTTTCTAAAACCTTGTAACCTGATAATTTTTCGATTTTCGCTCTCCTTACAAACCCTTGTAACCTGATAATTTTTCGATTTTCGCTGTAAATTATCTTAAAATTGAATCATGAAAGGTTTTAGATCTTAGGACAGACTGTTGGTTAAATTCGATCTTTATCTCCCTGAGCTTTTTCAGTAGCCAGTAGTAGTTATCTGACATTTTCAACCCAAGCCTCCTTACCAGTGTGTATCTAGAGAGAGAACTGCTGTCTTGTCCCCGGACACCCAGTGACCAACTCTCTGAGAAGGATGACGATCCAAAACGTCTTGTGAGAATATTCGAGGAGGACGGCCTTATTGACATTTCTACTTTTCTTAATGTGGGTTTAGTAACTTTGTTGTTAAATTTGGATACGTGAAAAGATTGATTGTAATGTTATACTGGTAATGACAATCTTTCAAAATTTCGGTCATCAACCACTGCTTCATCAAAGCGGATTTTTCTCCAAACTTACCTACAAAACATCATGACACCGATCCCTCTCAGAATCTTGAGAAGAGTGGTTTAAGATCCTCAACAGATCCGAGACTGAGAAACGTTGCTAGAAAGCTAGAGGAGCTGGTCAGTGAACGAGCCATAGAAAACACGGATACCTTGATCCCCTTTGAGGCTTTTTGGGAGTAAGTTTTTTCATCTTGTGCAGGTTACTAAAGAACGGTTAGTTCCCCTCTCAACTCATTGAATGTCATCAACGTTCTTTACCTCCCCAACATAAATGTACTTTCAAGAGTGATAGAGCAAGAGATAGAGTTGGTGAACAAAGCTCTGAGTGGAAATCTCGTGATACCTGACTTTGTCTCATTCACCAAACAGATCGAGATCTGTTTTAGAAAGTGTGAGGCGTTACCTGGGGACGGAAACCTTGCCAACCAAACAACTGTCACGGTAAATATAATTCCTTCTTTATCCCATAACTGTACTGATTTTGTTTTACTTAGAAGATGGGAGATGTAACTTAACGTTTATTTTTCACGTTTTATTTTCACGTGTTGTTCATTTAAGAATTTTTATTCAATGTTGTTTAATCTGAAAACTTCTCTCAGAGTAGACCTATTATGATTGACTCTGCCAGACTAGATGCATGGGGAGTCAGTATTTGCAGTGTAGACGGTCAGAGGTTTGTTACATCTAACTAGTCATACAACTTTTGGTCTGTACAAAATGATGATGACAGAAAAAATCGACGAATTTCTGCAAAGAATCATTAGTAAGATTCCTCTCAGGATCTCCCTGGGGCAGACCCGCGATAAGTTCGCTCTAGGGAGCTGCATGTACCCTCTGTTGCTGGCCCTAACTGAGGATGAGGTGGGACGAGACGTGGTATACAAGCATGTTGGCAGGGAACCAAGTGGGGTTCACTCCGAGGATATCCTGCTGAACGAGGAGGGCAAACCTCACAATACTATGATCGCTATGGGATCTATGGTAATAGCCTCGCTCTTCAGACCTGATCTCACCATTCCTGACAGGTTGGTTTCTGGGTTTCACCCTAGGAATCTTTTCAATCTTTTATTTTAGTTTTTAGACCTATAGTGTTATTGCAGTTCAACTGACAACTGAGGTTTAGAGATCTGGGTGATTTAGGCTTCCACTGCCGAAGAGTGAAGGGGCGCTAAAGAACCGCATTAGAAGCGCTTTTGAACAGGCTATAAGCCGCTTAAAACTTTACTCTAACTTCATTAAAGAGCGTTATAAGTCTCCTTAACTTATTCAAATTCGTTATTAAAGGCGTTTGTTTCAACTTCTACAAGATATACAAGATTTACAAGAGTAACAAGATTTACTAGATTCACTAGATTTACGAGATTTATGAGATTTACAAGATTAACAACATCTACTCTCTGCTGCGAAATGCAATGTCGGATATCATCTTCCCAAGGTTTGATTATCTCGTGAAGAGATGTAACGATATTTTGGGAGAGGGAAGTTTGGACTTTGACCTAGCTTGGTATCTGAAGAAGAAGGAAAGTAGTTACAAGGAGAAATCTATCGGACACACACTTCGCAAGAAGAAGGTTAGACAAGAAGAAGGTTGGATCTAAAGTCCGAATGATATCAAAATTACATTCTTACAATTTACATGACTGCACACTATAGGTGAAAAAAAAAGTTGTTTACTGGTAGGACGATTTCAGAAATTTCGGCCAAAAGTAGTGTACACCCGTTAACCGGCAACCGCCCACTTGTCACTTGTCAGTACCCCCCCCCCCCCTCCCTATCTCCGACTGTCTAAAATGTAACTCACTAAGATTCCCTTCTGTCAGGTGTTCCCAGAGAACTCTCCCCCGATGGAGGAGGTTCTGGACTTCTACCTCCAGATGCAGTCGCTCTCCATCACCACAGACCAGGGCTCCGTCATGGCAGCTACCTTGGCGAACGGGGGAGTGTCCCCCTTCAGCAAGGTGCCGTGTATAAGTTCTTCTAGTGTTAGAGATACTCTCTCTACCATGCACTCTTGTGGCCTCTATGATTACAGCGGCAGATGGGCTTTTGAGGTAAGTTTAACTTGGTATGACAGTCCCACATTTTTATGATCAATATTGATCTTCGGAATTTTGAGCGACTGTAAATGTATGTTTCTACAATTCTTCCGCAGGCTTGAAGATCCTAAGGACATGAAATACTATTTACGAATTTATGCTGTTTACAATTTAGCGTTTGTGAAATATTTTTCCAGTTCTATCTAATTTCAGATTGGTCTGCCAGCGAAATCAAGCTCGACAGGTGCGATTCTGATCGTGGTGCCGAGTCTTATGGGAATTTGTGTTTGGGGCCCACTACTCGACAGCTGTGGGAACTCCGAACGAGGAGTTTTGTTCGCAAAGGTAGAATCCTTTTATATGTTAGACACACAGGCTATGCGTGAGTTTTAAAACACGGACGTTCAGCTACGTAGATGATATAATGTTGTAAAAACTTATAAATTGTTTATATAATATTTGTGATGAATTATGTTTTTAATTATCGATAATTATAGAGAATAATATTCCTTAAAGCCATACCTACCTACTGTCCCGCATTTCTCCTTCTTCCCTGGCGAATCTTGACAGCACCTTCTACTTTATCTCTTTCTCTCTTTACAGTTTACAGCGGAGCCGACATATATTCTAGACGTTATAACTAATCATGCAATATCAGGACTTTAGGAGCATACTTTTATTCCTAGTATTAGTGCTTCTATCTAGGGGTTGATAACTACGACCATGCCTCAGGAGCTAACCAGACTGTTCGCATTACACGAGTACGACACGGTCTCCAACATGCCCAAGAGCAAGATGAACCCCCGAGGTTTCATGATCTGTGACACGGAGGAAACCCAGCTCTTCAAACTGATATTTGCAGCTGAAAGAGGCGATGTCTACTTGATACGGTACTGATGATGAGCGATAATAGCAAGAGTTACTGACGCATATAGTTTATAACTATTGAATTATTGTTTGAGAAAATTGGATAAATATAATTTTAAAATATAAAATCAAATGATAAAGTTGGTAGATCAGACGAAATTGTAACTTTTAAACTAAAACCGGAAAAGCCCAACTCAAACCTTGTCTCACGAGGACGTGTAGGTCTAACCTCCACCCCTAACACCAGGAAGTACATCAGGACGTGTAGGTCTAACCTCCACCCCTAACACCAGGAAGTTCATCAGGACGTGTCTAACCTCCACCACTAACACCAGGAAGTACATCAGGACGTGTAGGTCTAACCTCCACCCCCTAACACCAGGAAGTACATCAGGACGTGTAGGTCTAACCTCCACCCCTAACACCAGGAAGTACATCAGGACGTGTAGGTCTAACCTCCACTCCTAACACCAGGAAGTACATCAGAGGGGGAGTAGATCCGGACCATGCTGACTTCGACGGGAGGACAGCTCTACATCTGGCTTGTTGTGGGGGCAGACTCTCTGCTGTTCATGTGCTCGTTAACGAGTTTCACGCTTTCCTCAACCCCATCGACTTGTGAGATACTCAGCTTGGTCGAATCTTATGATTACAATCAGTTTGTCATTCAATATTTCAATAACCATGTATCTCTCTTCATCACTCGATATCTAGATCTCATCCAAACGCAGATCTAATCATAACGCAGTTTCCACCCTGCAGGAACCATCACACTCCTCTAGACGAGGCAATAGACGGTCAGCACGATGAGATACGGGACTATCTCCTTGACAGGGGCGCAGAGCGGGGTCTCCATCTTCTCCAGACTACAGATCGCAGTCGAGTTGGAGATAAACTACAGACGGTTCTAGAACCACGGCTACCAGAGCAGGAGACAGCGAAGGTTAGGGGCAGACGGGGGACGCGTTCTAGGGCTTTGTTCTGATTGTTGAGTTGATTGTGTAGGTGACCTCGCGGCTAAACTGCCGTGTTTGAGGAGTGGCGGCAGAGTTGTGTGCTCTCTCTTCCTCTCTCCCCGGTTTATTGGACTGTTTGTCAGTCTCGTCAGTGTGACGTCGTGCTTGTCCTCTTCCCAGTACGCAGGGTCTGCGTTATAACACTAGATCCGCGTTGGAGTTTTAAACTGCATTCTTTATTTGTCCTGTACGTGTGCTGCTTTCCGATCTTTGTAAGTTTTCTGTGTCGATCTCTCATCTCAGTGTTGCTATAGTTGATGACACTCCAATTACTTCGGGACGAGTTTTATTTTCGTTCATTCGCATCATTTCCTCCCGCAGAAATGCTGGGCTATAATATCTGTCTCAGTTGATTTATAATTTGAAATTCATTAAAAAAGGATTTTATAGCGTATGGTTTTTCGAAAAGTTGGAGTTTTTCATCGATGAACTTAATTTACAACAAGATAAACAAATAATTCAAGGGTGGGCGTTCAAATTGATATATCATTTATAATCGTGATCAGTAATTGGCCTGAATCGCAAGGCGGAAACTTTTATAAAAATGTGCGTGGTGACTACAGATCAACTATTATGTCAAGCTCTAAATGATGGTGGAAACAGCAATTAATCATTTTTTGCTATTCACCAAAGTGTCTTGGTTTTATCCGTGGGAAAGTTAGTCGGTCCTTTCTGTTTTTTCTATTTTGGTAAGCCTGCCATAGTTTCAATATTAAGTTAAAAACTTAGCGTCATTCGTAAATTCTCGGTTGATTCTAGGAGTTTGGAAATCCCCAAAGTTTAAACTTAGTGAATGTTGAGTATTGGTATCAAACTGCAGACCTGCAATCAGCTCAACGAAGGATTCATGGTATTTTCAATCAAACTCAAAAGCTATGATAACTAAACAGAATCCAAATCTTAATCTCTCTTCTAATGTGTTCGCACTTAGATCACTAGATAGAGAGTGTGTTTCTTTGATATTCATTAGTACCAGGCGTATCCGGCCACTACTACTGCTATCCGTATGTTAAAACCAGTTTATGTTTTCAGGTTGCCATCACAAAGTTGCCATAGGCTAAAAGGACAAAAGGTTTAATTCTACAAATTTGTATCTGTCTTCAGACAATTCGAGGGGCACCATATTCTTGTCGCAATTCGATTAATGATTTGCCAGGCCGAAGTAAGTGTTAAAGTTATTTGACCTGTGTCGTGACAATACACTATACATGACAAATAATTTGACATCAAATGGAGACGTTGTTCGGCAAACGTTAATTTTTTCTACGGAAAAGTTTGTCGTTTAGATATGTGTTTTGGTACAATTTAGAAAAATTAAGTGAAGTATGCCAACACCAATATCGTCATGAAGCTTAAAGAATTTAGTCCGAGACGAAACGTCCATCCGCTAGATTTTCGTGTTAAAAGCGTTTTCTCAACGGATATTACCTCTTTGGACGATGCTTAAAACATTTAGCCTTCATGGCATTTTTGTATTCGATGGTATGAGGGCAATATCGGCCACGCCCTTTTTTTGGATTCGCGTACTTTCGAATTTTTGCAATTCGGTCCAGGAAGGTCCTAGAGACTTCTCCTGTATATCAAAATGTTCGCAATGGCCGCATTTATATATAACTTATGAAGCAACATATGCTCTAAAATGCTCCAATCTCGAGATATTCGCAAAAAACTGTTTAACGTGTACGCGAAAAGTCCAAAATCGGTTTTCTGCAATTTTCTCGAAAAGTAAGCCCTCTAAAGCATATGTTGCTTCATAAGTCTTATATAAACATGGCTATTGCGGTCATTTTAAGCTAACACACAAGTCTCTATGACCTTCAGGGTCTGAGGTACAAAGATTGGCTATTTGGGCATTAAATCAAAAATTCGCTTTTTCCAGTATAACTATACACACTAAAATTTGTTGACAGATACTACTAATTCATTCGCCAACGACTATTTAAACTGCCGGGATTATATCATGTACGTAATTTAAGAAGTACTTGCAATACAGTAAATAAAGGTATAATGATGAGGTTGTTCCAGACATTTTGTATTAGCAACACTTATCAAAGGCGCTATGTGGGCTTTGGTGTGGCCCACGAAATGACCGGCACGAAGAGAGCCTTGATGTCAAGATTTTCTGATGTATTCAACCTTGGATATGGGAAGAGTGACAGGTACACAAAGGATATTCATTACGAGGAAACTGGTAGCCACAAATATTTCCACCGAAGCTCAGTCAAGAAGTACAGCACAGGATTGTTTGAGTTTCTTGACCTTAAGGACACGTTACATGCAAACTGTTGCTTCAATATCATGACACATTTAATCATTGTCAAGGACTCAGATATCCTTGATATTGAAGAAATTGGAGAACAAAATGTACAATAAGTTTATTGAAGAAAGAAGTACACATGCCGAATGTAATGTATGGGATACCATATGACAAAGAGAAAACTTGTAACTTTTAGGAGCTTGGGAAAATCTGTGACACTCAAGATAAAAAACAAGATCGTCAATCTCAGAGAGGACAGAAGTCTCATGACCAGGCTTTTGGGTATATCAAGAAGTAGACCAGGTATTGGCATTTCAGAACTATTTGCTAAGCACGAATTTTCGGTTGTTCCACATTCACTGTTTGACAATGAGGGAAACATGTTGAAGTGCAGTGACAAAGCTGCTTTTTTACGTGGAATGGAAGAGATTGTGGCAGGAAAAGATATATGTCATCATACAGATTTGCATTCATGTGTTGTCATTGACGGCATGGGTTTTGTTAACCAGTTGAGCATGAAAGATGTAATCAAACTAACTGATCTGGTCCATCGATTCACAACAAAGATTGCACGAAACATTACAAACTACCAATATGTCATTCTCACCTTTGACAGTTACGAT
>JH153326.1:52549-77029 GCA_000226015.1 Mnemiopsis leidyi
GACTTTTCGCGTACACGTTAAACAGTTTTTTGCGAATATCTCGAGATTGGAGCATTTTAGAGCGTATGTTTCTTCATAAGTTATATATAAATGCGGCCATTGCGAACATTTTGATGTATAGGAGAAGTCTCTAGGACCTTCCTGGACCGAATTGCAAAAATTCGAAAGTACGCGAATCCCAAAAAAGGGCGTGGCCGATATCGCCCTCATACCATCGAATACAAAAATGCCATGAAGGCTAAATGTTTTAAGCATCGTCCAAAGAGGTAATATCCGTTGAGAAAACGCTTTTAACACAAAAATCTAGCGACTTAGACTTTTAGAACGTTTGGTCTCGGACTAGTCGACTTAAAAAGAAAATAATTTTGCCCCCTCCTCGTTTCTAGTGTGGCCAGTTTTTCAGTCACATCAAAAAAATTGTGGGGTTGAGTACCGTTGTGTAGCCAGTGATCATCTGACCAAGATGATATAAATTTTTAAGAAAATGGTTGTGTCATAAGTATAAGAATCTGGAAAAACTATTTTGACCGTATAAGGATATGAGCCCCTTCTCTTCCTAATATGGTCTGCGTTCGTCACCATCTGAGAAGTTTGCACGAGAGCAGCTCTTTCCCTAATTAGGGCATTGGTTAGCCTAACGAGGTCACGTGACACCCCCTGAGTCACGTGACTTGCCGATCTATTCGTCACCACGGCAGGTGTATCCTGTGTAAAGTTGTGTGTCCCCAAATATCAGCTTCTGCACGTGAAGGGAAGTTTCCCTAATCCGAAAAAGTTAACAAGCACCTGCACTGGAAAAAGTTAACAACACAAAACACCCGCAGGTACGGCGGCATACATCCCTCTTTTCATATTGGAACCCTGAAGAGTGCCCTGACGGCCGCTTTTAACGTTCCTGCCGATTTGAAACGGCCACTCATTGTGTTTTTACACTCTGATAAAGCGCTGACTGGACATCTCTTCTGTAGGTGAGTCGTTATCTTTAGTATGATATTTTGCCAATCAGAGGAAGGTTCTTCAATCAATACCGAGTAAAAGCTTCCACGTGTCTGCACAAATTAGCGACTCAACCCCGCTGACCCGTTCCTAAAATTGATGCTGAACTGACATTTGAAATTTAAACGAATTTCATGTTTTAAGAAACTTATCTTCTTGTTCCCCAGTCAGGTGGTATGCAGTGAGAGTATAGCTAGCTACATAGATCAACACTTTGTTATGTGGGCCTACGATCTGACAGAGACTAGGTTACAGCAGCAAGTATTAACAGAGTGTCAAGCTATATTCGGACTTAGTGGGCGGAAACAGGTTGGTTTTAATTTACGGATCAATAAATGCGGTTTTAGTTTTGCAAAATTTGAGATAATTGAGAAACAGGTAGTGTCAAATGATAAGTTCAGCTGCTAGTTTGTGAAACAACTAACGAATCACAACTAATCCAGGGGCCTAGTTGTTTAGACTCGATAAAACGCTGACTATGAAAAATTTTAGTTTGTTTCTGTTTCTCGTTCAATGTCCCTGATAACAGCTAAACCCTGCAGGTTGAGATGTACGTGCCGGGCAAACTGCCCCTGATGATAGTGATAACCAAAGTTCAAAGTGCTCCCCAAGTGTTTGCCGTTTTCCAGGGAGACATTTCCCCTGACCTGCTCATGGCGCAGCTGATAGACGCGGTAGAGAATTACAATCAGACACGGTCCATAGAGAAAGCTGCTGAGGTTTGTTCTCTCCCAGAGAGAGCCTGGAATTGATTATCTGCAGATTTCCATGTCTAATATCTGTACTGATTCTTGTTTTATGACTGAAAACTTCCCTAATGTTCTAAGTAGCCCACCGCTTACTACAATATTGTTGTAGCTAAGTAGCTGACCGCTAACTACAATATAGCTGACCTCTACTTACTACAATATTGTTGCAGTTGGAGCAGGAACAGCGGAACAGACTAAGGGAGCTTCAAGAACAGGAATACCTTGACTCTCTGCAGGTGACAAATTCTATAAACTAATATGACGTTTTGGCATGAAATTTTTGTTGAGAACTCAAAAAGTAACTCTGAGGACATCAGATTTATTTTTCATAGCACGTAAAATATGAATGAATGTTGCCATGATTCCTGAGCATGTTGGGCTGATCACCAAATATTTACAGCGAGATCGCGAGAAAGATGAGATAAAAAAGATTGAAGAAAAAGAAAAGCAATTGAAAGAAGAAACAGAGGAGGCAAAGTTATCTTCCTTTGAAGATCTGGTTCCTCCTGAACCTGACTCCGGCATTCCTAGTAAGTTTAGCCAATTTCGTTGTATTTTATGAGTTTATTACAATGAACTGCTATTTCTTTGGTCGTTAAACGCTTCAAAATTAAAAAGGCACGTGCGTTCATAAGATAAAGGTTGTTTTTTCAATTTCAGTTAAGTCTCCATCTGAAAAGAAAAGAAAAACCCTAAAACGTTTATCCCTCAGGTTCCGATTTGACGTTCAAACTGCCGTCCGGGGACCGGATAAACCGGAAGTTTACACACGACACCCAACTGAAAGTAGTAGCCTACTTTATTGGTAGTAAAGGTTTCCCTCCCTCCAGATTTAAACTTGTTCAGAACTTCCCTAAACGCCAGGTATGTTTTGGCGCTCACCACCATGATACGCCTTTTGAATACAAAGCCTCCTGGTTTTCTCGTGCTAATCAAGGATGCATTCTTTGCGTTTTCGATGTCTGTTTTATGCTTGTAGCCTTGTCAGCTAGATACTAAATATATCAATAATTTTGTCGTATTACCTAATTAGAAATTTTTCTGATCTGTGTCTCAACATCAAAATTTATTTCAGTTCGATGAAGATGAGATGCAACTAACATTGGAAGACTTAGGTTTGACTAGACGGGAAATACTGTATGTCGAAGAGAGGGACTGAATTTGCAGAGTTCACATCTGTCCCCACGTGCTGCACGTGCATTCTCCCCTTTTCCGGCAGCTGCACGTTGTGAAGCCCGGAGTGTTGGGCCCTGCGAGTGGGGCCCTGAACAATGAGAATGGTTCGCTGCGTGATTTTCAAAGCAGCGGCACTGAGACATTGTTTGTCTGCACTGACAGTTGGAAAAGAAAAACTGGTGGTTCATAGAAGATTCTTTTTATAATGGTGTGAACGTAGAACGTCACTAACTCAATAAATAAGAACATAATAAATAATGATTTATTTGTATGGAATATGTTATTATTTAGTCGTTTTTAAAGGGGGTTTCGTTGGTTTATCGTAATTATTCGGCAAAAGCTGGAGTTTTCAGTGACAATTTGAACATTATTTAGTTATACCAAAAAGTATGATATTGTGCAATTTTTGCTCTGTTTTTTTGGGTTCGATTATTTTTTATTTGCACGGTTACGTAGTTAAATACCCTAATTTACCAGTTCGGACAATGCGATTACACCATTTATCTAACTCGGCTTAAAATCGTGCTATAACTGCCAATAATCGAACCTGGCTTAGCCGCAAGCGATCATAAAGTTGTTTGCACTCTGTAGCGCCTCGTGCGATACGAGATGATATCCGTCGAAACGCCAGGAGAGCAGCAAGCTGCGAGTCGGGTAATATCTCGACAAGCAATACCCGGTGTAAATCTAATCGCAGAGTACGCTAATGTTTTAGATTTCCCGAATTGATTCCTTTCAATAATTTCTAATACCACTTAAAAATTTTGTAGCGGTTTACTTTCGGAGCGATCCATGAGACACGGGATAGTTTTAACGTAATTTTGTACCTTTGCTGTAAATTTAGTTGTTGTGGTATTTTATTATGCAATAGTATACTATAATATCTATCACAAATTAAATCAATCATACTTCATTCTTTTCATTGTCTAAAGAACGGAAACGTTACCGTGCGCCCTAAATGTTTGAAAATTGAAAAATGTGCACGTCAGCTGCACTCCTCAGTATTGGGCTGTCGGTCTTATTTTTCATGTGTTATTTAAATTACGAGCTTGTCACTGCGTAATGCGTATATGTATAGAATTAACACGGTAGTGATCAACAACAGTACAAGGATAAAACAAAATTATCTTAAAAACAACAAAATCTATGTACACGAATAAAATACAATCATGAAAATATCACATATTTCGATCGTTGCTACCCTACGCGACGTACGGTTGAAGAATGAAGAAGAACAGAAGAAAACCGGCGTATCAAATAGTGATTGTTCTATGAAAACTGAAATCTCTCCGCTGCAGACTGCATGTTAATGGTCTTTCTGAAAAGCTGACGCGGCTCTGACAAGTTGTACAAAATAACAAATGGCCACAAAATAACAAATGGCGATCAATAAGTTTTCTCTTAAACTCAATCTGATCTTTGATTAAAAATTTCTGCGTCTCTTTAAAACATTTTATAATCTGTTCTATTTTCCCTTTCCCTTCTTTCCTTTCTTCCCCTTCTTTCCTTTGCCCTTCTTGCCTTTTTTCTTGGCGTAAGGACCGAGTCCCCTTCTTACCATTACTCCCTTCCACCAAGCTTGAATCTGAAAAATTTTTCACTGAATCAAGACTTTTCTCAAATATTATTCAATAAATAAATAGACACTTGACAGCACTACCAAGGTCCAGGAGGGGGTCCTCTGGCAAGATGCATCCCGATATAAGATATAAATTGTTGATCGGGTTTTCACTCCGGCCTTATTTGTTAATGTTAAAATTTGATCAAAATCGGGTCTTTTTTAATTGCATTGGGATCCGTCGTGATTTATGTTAGGTTAAGTTGCAGATATTTTGGGATACACCTTGATTTGAGGGATACATACCTTAGTAGCACAGCGTATCTCCAATTCGGCTTTCTCCGCTGCTTTCTTAGCTTTTTCTTTTTGTGCTCTGTCCTCCATAACCACTTCCTCGTATTCTTGGTACTGAAGGTGGTTGGAATGTAAAGGTTGCAATAAAGGTGGGACTGCTAGAGTTTCAATGGGGAGAAACTGATGATGTTGATTCCTAAAATCTTGATATTTTTCAGTTTTTCAAAAAAACGATACTTTAAAATGTAGAGGTCACGGGTCATACGCCGATGCCATCAGGGTTCAGGCATTGCGTAGGTTGCTAGACATTGCCTAGCCTGCTGCCGCATTTTAAAATGGGCCGGTTCACAACGTGAGAAAAGTATTGCGCACGTCGTAATTCATTATTTTCATGTCATTACGCGTCATTAACCTCATGCTTGCAGATCACATCATTTCGCGTCGGTCAGTTGGGTCCTCATTTCGTGAAAATTGACCTTCCAAGCCATGCATATATTTTAAACGCGCGCGCCGGTCAAATATCACATTGTTGTCATGGATACGCGCGCAACTATCAACAAAATCTATTATCGCGCTCGCACGAAATGGAGAAAAGCAATAGAGTTGCCAGTGCGACAGATTGAGGCTCCTAATGGGGACCGGCCGCCTGGCCGCTCCCGACCCCTGGGAGTACAGATTACGACGAAGAAGAAGTCTTACAAATTAATACCATTTCGAACCACGCACGTCTACCATTCTGTAATCTGCGAGCTTATTTTGAGAAATAAAACCTTTAACGTGAGTTCCTGTAACTTCAACAAGATGTTTGCTTTAGACCCCTTTAATCCGCTCAACTCCTCTGATTTCTGATCTACTTCTCTTTCATACCTGCAGTAGATAAGTTAACAAGAACAAACTAAACAGGAGATAAGTTAACAAGAACTAACTAAACAGGAAGAAGAACAAACATGTAACGAACTTGTCCATCCAGTACTCCACTTTCTCCTGCAGTTGGTCGTGGTGTTTCTTGACCCACATTTCAGTCTCCTGTAACATTCCAATGTCACATGACTAAAACCGAAACTATAGAACTTACTTCTAACTTGAAAAGTTGAAACTTATCCTACAACCAGGGGTGGCCTATGGGGCAATTTTTGTTGCCGAGGGGTGACTTTTTGAACAGGCCCCATTGGTAACGTGTATACATGCCCAATGTATACATTATACATTGGGCACTGTGAGGAACTAAACTAGATCTGGCATAGGAATCAGACAAAGGACCGGTCAGAAAATAAGTAGACTAGTACACACTATACACTAAATCGTCCACACTTGAACGTAAGTTACTTGTACACACTTAAAAAGTAAGATACTTGTGCATGATAAATTGTTCACCTTGTTGACTTTGTTCTCCTCCTCAAGTTGTATCTGTAGATTCTCTAACTCAGCTTGCAGTTCGGCTTCTGTCATCTGACATTGTTTGTTCTTCATCACCTTCTGTACCTGTGTGTTTTAGAGGGACTTAGAAATTGTAAATTTATAACTTTTAGCTGCACTTAATTCTTAATTTTAATGCTGTTTTAGAGTTTTACACTTCGTGAAATACAATTAGTAAAAACACTTCGCGAGCAACTAAAATACCCCTTTAATAATGTTTACGACTAGATTATGATTAAGACCCCAGCACATTAGTTCAACATAATTTGAACGTTAGTTCAACGTTAGTTCAGTAGTTACCTGACATTCCTTCTCGATATACTTCCTCTCCATAGTCGTCTTAGCTCTGGTTTCCTGGAGCTGATCTTTCAGATGAGCAATCATCTCATTTCGACTCTGCATCTCGATCTGAATGTGAGAGTGGTTAGATGAGCAATCATCTCATTTCGACTCTGCATCTCGATCTGAATGTGAGAGTGGTTAGATGAACAATCATATCATTTCGACTCTGCATCTCGATTTGAATGTGAGAGTGTTTAGATGAGCAATCATCTCATTTCGACTCTGCATCTCGATCTGAATGTGAAATGGGTTAAATAAGTGAATACGCTTGAATAATCTAAGGAAGATATAAGCCAAAAATGATAGCCAATGTGCGAGTTCAATCAGAAATCGTGTCAGCAGATGAACAATATAATGCAGAAAGAGAGAAAAACTGGAAATAAGGATTTCATAAACATCTTCAGAATGCGATAGCATCAAAAAGCAAAGTTGGCGTATTTCCTGGCATTACAAATTTCATGTAAAATTTCACAAACCTCTTTAGATTTCTTTAGTTCTAAAAGTTGTCTCTGTAACGCCCTGACGTTCTTGCGGGCATCCTCCTCCCTGTAATACAGGTAATGTAACATACGATCCGTAAACAAGCAGCTGTCTTGTTGTACAAACAATTTTTGTCTGTGTGTCCGTTAATGTCCATGTCTTAAGATGCCACTTTGTTCGTTAATTCCCAAGTCTTACGATGTGCCTCTGCGTCCTCATATTTCTCAAATATATCTTTAAACCTATCCTCTTGAATATATCTAGAACAAAAGTGGCTGATTAAAGACTCTAATTACCGCAAGTAAACAGTCTCCTATATTCTAAATCGTACATTGAAGCTTTGAAGACAGTCTTGTACTTTTGTAAAACTGAATTCGATGTGTTAACTATTATGTGAGCTGTGTTTACTTCATGTTGAGATAAGTTGCGATAAGTGATAGCTTAGAACTGAGTAGTGTGGCACGGAAGTGAATAGTAGTATTAGAGTATCAGATCTCTCTTCGCCACAAAGACTGCACTGCTTGTCTCGCATCTTATCTTCCTTTCTTTCTGATTTCGATGTTTGTACACTCTTTTCACCATACCATCTATAGTATACTCTAAACTAACAACCGGAATGAGGATAAATAGGAGATTATAGGAGAAAGGAGATAGAAAAGAGATGAGAGATGAGAAATGAGAGTAGAGAGGAGAGAAGAGAAGATAGATTAGAAAGGATATAAGGATAAGGGGACCTAGAATGAGGGAAAATGTGAAGAGGAAACGTAACCCTAATTTACATATAACTTAAAACCTTCTTCAGTTACCTCTCAAATATAGACCTTGAAGTTGGAGCATGATAACCTACAACAATTTTATCTGGTGCACAATATCCCAGAACATCATGTACATGTATTTGCTTCTAATAGAGTAGAAATTGGTAAGAAACTTGCTAGTTATGCCATGACTGGCAATGCTACTTCATAGTTATGTATTTACGTTTGATTTCATGATTTAACCTGAAGTTGACTGTTTGCACTTTGTAGAGGACATAACAGATCGCAGCTCGAAATAACATACGTGTTGCTACAATCACAACCTGCATGTTATTTGTCTGCAGTGTCTCATGACAACACAAAGCAAATACCTACTTGCCCGATTTAACACTAAGTTCGACACTTTATACTTTTATAGCCTACTGTGTACCTTCCATTTTCGTAGTTGGTGTTTGTTCTGCAATACGTGAAAACTGTCATCAATACGCCGTGTGTGTTTGTCATCAGGAGGTTGTGACTGTTGGACCCCTCCGAAAAATGATTCCGTAAATTTTTGGCTGCACATAGGTATTTGTACATTTCATTCCTTCAATTAGTGTATTGTCGTGGCTTTGTAGGGTGCTTGTTACATGTAATAGCTGATTTTCTGATCGCAATCCGTAATTGTTTTAATTCGATACTCATTTATTGACAAAGACAAGTCCGAACAATTATTCCTAATAATTCAGCACGGATATACAATAATTAGAGATTTCTCAAACTTAAGTTATTTTTTTATAGCGCACTATGTTGTCACTTTTATGTGATGATATGTGACTTGTTTAACATTCTGACAGAATACCAACTTTCTTGACACAACAATCATAACACCGATATGGTTGGAATCGTTCGGTAAAATTGAAACTATCAAGTTGTTGGAATTTGTGGGCTATTATAGTTGGGTTTCAACTGTTCTTCATTTCCTGAAAATAGCGATTATAGTTGAATATTGTGGCATGTTGTGCGTTATAATAGTTTGATTGTTGGACGGTTTAAGCTGTTAAGAGCGTAAGAACATTTTATGTACTATTGACATAATGTTGCGATTACGAGCTTTCCTTTCTTTTTTTGTTTCCTAGCTATATAATAAGGTAGTCAGGTAGAAAGTTAAGTTCTAGGAACAAATTGTATATTTAACTTTCCGACTTTGCAGCACCTCAAAGACATGGGTAAAAAGAACAGCAAGCTGAAACCAAAAGTAATATCAGACCTCATGGAGATGACACGCTTTACCGAGACTGAACTCCAAGACTGGTACCGAGGTTTTCTAAAAGACTGCCCTAAAGGTACACTCACCGTACACGAGTTTAGAGTGCTCTACAACGAGTTTTTCCCGGAGGGCGACGCGAACGCATTTGCGGAGCACGTTTTCCGCACGTTTGACACGGACCGTAACGGGACTATAGACTTTAAAGAGTTTATCGTGGGTTTATCAGTCACGTCACGAGGGACCCTGGAAGAGAAGCTGAAATGGGCGTTCTGCATGTACGATCTTGACGGGAACGGTTACATCACAAAGGATGAGATGTTGGAAATTGTAGGTGCAATCTTCAAGATGGTAGGGGATGCTGCGCGCTGCGCGGCGGAGGACGAGAGTACTCCAGAGAAGCGAGTCGACAAGATGTACCTGCAGATGGACAAGAATAATGATGCTAAACTTTCCCTAGCTGAGTTTATCGGGGGCGCCAAGAGCGATCCGAGGATAGTGAGGTTGTTATTGTGTGGTCCTTCTGAGGCTCGGTGAATGTATAGTGTCTGGTCAAACCAGCTTGAGGCTCTGTAAGTGTATAGTGTCTAGCCAAACCAGCTATCTGAGGCTCTGTCAGTGTATAGTGTCTGGCCAAACCAGTTATACAAAGTGGGATCTATATTGGAGCTCTTGAGTTGGAGTTAAACATCATTTTCAGAGGAAGAGGAGTGTTCATGGTTCAAGAACAAAGAGTGATGCAATATGCAATCGTGGAGCTATAACTTCTCAGATAATTAACTTCCAATTCTACCAACTAACTAATATTTAAATAATATACTTCGCTCTCTTCCCCGTTGCTCCTTTCACAACATTTAGCCCCTATTTTAAGCAGACAAGGATCAAATAGTTAGGAACAACATCAATTGAGAAGTGACGCGCTGATGCGTCGTCAAATCCATTTAACACTGCGATTCCAACCTGAGAACCTAGGACCGCGTAACTACCCCCAGTTCCAACAACTGGACAGAAGAAGATTACCCAGGAGAAGCGGGGCTGTTGTCACTGCTTGTACTGCAATTTGTAGTTTCCTAAGAGGATCGCATTTCGTAGTCATACAGAGAAAAGTAACATTCAAATTAGAACTGCAATTTGAAGCTTAACTATTTTCTTTTTTCCCTCTCAACTTTCAGCGGTTACAAAGATTAGTTGATTTTTGCCCATGTTTTATTTTATATTTTATATTCACTTATCGTCTACTGAGATTGAGTAACTGGATGAATAGTTGAGGAGCACACATAATTGGAATGGGCACCAATTCTAACCGGATTTCCTGTGTAAATTTTTCTACTCTTTTTACAATGGCTTTGGTATAACGTACGATAAATTACTAGTGCTGTGGAATTTTGATTATTTTTTAGACCTGTTTAGTAATTCTGACGTTTGCTTTATTATTGTTATTTAACTAATTCTAGATGTTTGTTGTGCTTTAAGAAAGTGAATTCGATCGGTTAAAGTTTTCCAAAAAATTGTAGACAAAATTTACAACATTGAACTTGTTCAGTATAAAAATGTCATTGAAAGACATTTTAAATTTAAAAACTCCAATATTTAAGGGCGTATAGTCCTTTAAAATCAGTTGAATGCCTATCTAATCTAAGGGTTTCATCATCAGGGTGGTGGCAACCACCCAATAAAACAGACCAGACAGGCGACAACCTAAGTTATATGACAACCTAAGTTACATGACAGCCCCGTAGCCCAAAAAATCTTATTTAAGTATATTGATATCAATGTCTATGATCTATCAATATGATAGCTTTATTGATAGACATTCAAGACAACTATTTATCCTCCATCCAGCGCTACATTTCTAATTTCGTTACAATCTAACTCTGCTCGACTCTTCAACTGTTACACCTCTACTGCTTTGTAATAGGTGGCGTTCGCTCCATCCCTTGAGAACTTGATGCTCCAGCGACGATTATGATGCGAACGAAATGTCATGTTTACAAGAGGTAATATGATAAAATCCCTCCAACTTTTACAGTGAAATACGAGTCAGAACAAACTTATCTTCCAGTCGGACACTGTACATAACGATCATGTTAAAAGAGAAAACGACATTTGTCTCTGGATTTCCAGGTCAGCTGATCCTAAATCTACTAAACTACCTAATTTGAATTTTCCAATCAACCCAACAAAACTTAGACACTAACCAGGGAGATCCACAAAGCTCACTTTCACAAGATTAGATATATCATTTAATTAAATACACATGTACTGTCACTAGATTAGATGTATAATTTAATTAAATACACATAATTTAATCAAGCACACATGTACGCCCTGCAGATCAGGATTACTGGACTGCCACTTGCTATCGTGTAGGTATTCCTGAAATGGTGTAATACGATGCGGCACATGTACGACTTATCAGCACATTATCATGTTCATCCGCTCATCCACATGTCCTTATTATCATGGTTCTTTGTTTAATGTTTTCATTGAGCTGCTGATCCTATTGATTGATTGCAATGGGCGAGCTTTTATTGATTTTTCCGGTGGTCTTAGTGTTGCTAATTTGGAGCGGTTGTCAGCTCCGCTAAAGTATGTACTTATACATCGTGTACTTCGTGTTTGTGATAATATCATAATATTACCATGTATATGGCTTGAGTCCAGGGACATAGTACACTGTCGCTATGATTGATCTTAATTGGCTGTGGTTTTATCGTTTGCGATTATAGCTTGAACAAGATCTCGTATAATCAAGTTCATGTATAAAGGTCGATATCTAAATTCACTACAATAAAACGGTGTTAATTACAGTGCTATAGTGTGAATTGTTGTGTTTCTTAGTCGCCCTATCGCCCTACAGGGCAATACATATAGAATTATAGTTACAGTTAGACGCAGTGTAGTTTTAATCGTTTCTGCAGAATTTCAGTGCGATTTTATACGATGTTTCCGTTGGACCATCAGATTAGCATCAAATTCAACGTTATTTCAATTCCGATCGATTGTTTTAAGTATGATCAACAAAATATCATCAAGTGAAAGAAATTTATTTTCGGATTTAATAATACGTTTTTTATTGATATACCCGAGTTTTTGTTACTGTATTATCGTTTCACAATCTCGCTACAACTAACTTTACACACAGTCTACCCCCAGGATGGAGAAAGGAGTAGCGCCGATAATAATCGCGCTACTAACAGTAGTAGTACTCCTGATAGGACTCATATGTTGTAGTCTGTGTCTACGGCGGAGAGGATCAGCTACCAGATCCCCGGACGTCCCTATAGCTAGGTGCAGACCTCCCGCCCACGAGAGACGGACTATCAGCACGTGTAGCACACTTGAGGTGATCAAAGAGGTGGAGTGAGGAGGGCGGGGGTGTCTCCAACATGATGGAGGTGGCAAGTTGAAGATAGTATATCAGGATGTTTGTTTGTACGTCTCCAGTTTTATAGGATCTTCACGGAGATGTGTTACAGAGAAGAAAGCAGAAATCAGAATTACCTAGATCATCATGACCTCAAGGGTAAAGAAGAACTTCTTCAGTCAATCATGACCTCAAGGGTAAAGAAGAACTTCTTCAGTCAATTTCAGTCAGGGTTGATGTCAGTTATTTCAATTTGCAAGTCGTCAATTGTTGTGATCAGGCTGATTACAACATGAGTACGTAGCTGTAATCAGCACTCTGTTACTTTGTACGAAGGTTTCTCGAAGCTCTATAGTTATCTGTTAGGAGTTGCGCGAGAAAATAAAATTTTCAATTGCTTTCCTGGTGTTCTTGGTGTAAAATCTCAGATTGATGAGGAAAAAAAAGTTAAACTTTGTCTGGAACAAACGAAGTTTCTAGATGAAAACCAATTCAATCGTGATACAATTCATCAAGTTGGCAAGTTTGTGGAATCATTTGGAAAATCTAAGAGTTTAAGGATAAACCGGCTTATGGTCGAATCTTATTGTTATCCCTAAACGTAAAATCATCGTTCTATTCAGTATTCATAGAAGCGCCAATGGATTGAAATTGCTTTTATCGTACTTCAACAGTGAACTTATGATCTACACACATGTACGCCGTTGTCTGAAATTTCCTAAGCGGTCGATGAATAATGATACATATATGCTGGAAGTTCAAATTGTTCACTATATTAGCGTTTAATTTTCAATTAAACCATCAACAATGCGTTCAACAAAACCAGAAAGTGACTACATATTTTGTATTTTGTAATTCTTGTCTACTTTTTATTTGTTGATAGTATCAATATGATGCCGAAATTAATATTTGTATCACAAAGTGACAAAGGTACCAAACAATTTTAAAAAAGCTCCCTTGTCTACTCAAGTACTACTGAGTACTACAACTCAGTAATGTCTTCTAAGGCTCTACTCCAATCTTTTCTTATCTAAATAAGTAGATCTCATCAACTCCAGTTACAGATTCACTGACCTGAGAATTGTTTCCTGTAACTTATTCTTCTTTTCCCTCTCCTCAACAGTGGCCCGGATGAGACCTTCAAAGGAACCTTCTTGTGAAACTTCCTCTAGACATTCCGCAATAAGATCTTGTAGATACTCCCTGGACAAGTTTTAGAGTTAGACATTCCGCAATTAGATCTTGTAGATACTCCCTGGTCAAGTTTTATTGTTAGATATTCAGCAATATGATCTTCTCCAATCTCGAATCTCGATGCATTAACAGTTTAATAGCTCTCAAAATATAAAATTGCGAATTTCCAAATAATTACAAAGTTATATCCTACTTGGATTTAGACTGGCACATTCTATGGATTTCTTGATCTAGGCATCAGGTTTCCCGCTCCTTCCCTAAACAGCTCTATTTCTAGATCCATATAAATTTCATGTACTGACCTGTCTTGTTGAAGTTTTATCAGGTTCTCTGTAGCCAGTGGATTAAGCTTAACGCTCTTCATGATGGCTTGTGCGCTCGACTTCATGTTCTGCTTCAGAGAGGACAGTTCAGAAGAGTTCTTGTCGGCCATGACAAGCTCTTCGTAACGTCCCTCTAAATGTTTCTGTCCGTTCAGTAACTTGGCTATCTCGTCTATTGAGTTCTAGAGAGAAAATAATATCGTAAGTGGGGGAAGGAGAACGTCAGAAACGTAAGCAGATTTAGCGTAAGTAACTAGTATAGTAAAACCTCTATTTGCCGGGCTTCTCGGAGGAAAGGGAGAAGGCCCGGTTAAATCGAGGGACACAGTAAATAGAGTCACGGTAAATAGAGGTTTTACTGTAATTACAATTCTGATGATCATTTTTCTTATTTCAACAGTCAGACGAAAAAGTAACTTTAATTTTAATGAACATTTTTTATATAAACAGTAATAAGACAACAAAGACAGTACTCACGGATTCCGTGTTGGTGGGGTTATCAGGGATGGATATAATGCTGCCCAGAACTGCCAGCTGATCTACACAGTCCTCGAGAACAGCAGCCACGTGTTCCGCGTCTAGCGCGCACATCTCCAGGGGGGAGTCTGACGTCAACAACATGACTCTTATAGTTACAATGTTGTTACTACTTTATGTAGGATGACTCTAAATAGTTGGAAAAAGTAGAGTTTAAGTTTCAATAAAACAGGCATATTATAAAACAAATTTATGGGAATTTTGGTTAGTTTCATTTCACCATAGTGGTGTAGAGTTCCTAGTAAAAGCAGGTAGGTAGGTAAACTGTTATTTGGTTAGACTATTTTGCATTTGGAAATAATAGAGAAACAGTAAATTTGAAACTACTGGTACTTTTTTGAGTACAATGATTATAATAACGTGATAATATGCAATCATAAATATTAACTAAAACATTTTAAAAAGTGTATGTGTACAAAATTATTTCATCATTGCAAGTTTCTGAAATCAAAATCACCCCCGAAATTTCTATTTCGTCAAATGTTATTGATTTGTAAATAAACATCACTAATAATAATGTTCTAAATCTTTAAAGAAACAAAAATGCCATCGTTCCAATCATATTTTTCTGAAAAAACACAACTGGATACCAAGTGATGCAACAGATGTAAAATTAGAATATTTCACAATCCTTCATACCCTGTCCTCAAATCGGCAAACTTCTTATTCACATCCGCCAGATAATTATCAAAATCGTCCACCTTTACAAGCTCCATGTCTAACGGCTGCCTTAATGACGTTTTTCTCGTACCCGACGTTGTCTTATCGATAGACGTTAGCCGTTTGGGTGAGTTGACCCGTGGTGGCATCTGTTTTGGACATTGTTTGGTAGCAGTTTGAGATTGCTGGTTGGAGTTGGAGGGGGTTGGAGGTTTTCTTGTTGATAGAGGCTCTAGTTGTCCTCCTTTCTTTTTTAGACTCCTGGGATAATACATTTACTCTTAGCATCGCTAAAATTAGTTAAATAACTTTGTTGGTCATTGGTACAACACGTTAAAGTAACGATCCAAGAAAAGCATTAAAATTTGTAAATAAGCAAATCTTGAATTTAAGAATTCGATCTGTTTCACAGCTAAAGCTTGATATGAAAACTAAGTTAAATAGAAGAAAATTTATATAAATTACTTACTGGGAGCTTACACTCCGCTCTAGGGGAGACAGACAGTTCCTGTCAGACATGTCACTTGTTTCTGAAATGAAGAAATTTAAGTCATGTACTCCTGTATCATTCAAGCCGTTTCACAAGATATAAGGTAATTAAATTGTGCAACTATAATATCTTTGTAGTTGATAACTTCCCGACCCCCAATTTCTTGAACCGGAATTTTCATGGGTGACATTTCAGAACTATGCATGTTCTGACCTTAGGACGGCGAAATCTGTCCTTCAGTATGAGGTCGTTATATTGTGTTACCAGATATTGAAGCACGAGATTGCGTATACACTATATTATATATTATATATACTATATAAGTAAACTTTGTTGAATCTCTCTGCGCAGGGGTCATCGCCTGCAGCCCTTTAAAAACCTAGATGGCGGTACATTTATATTCAGCTGAATCAATCATCTTGCAATCGTGAACGATGATGCGATATCATGGCTTTTAAATCCGTGCATCACTGCACATCCTTTGGCACCACTTTTAAAGACCTCGGCCGATGAAGCATATTTGAAAAAAAAACTTCAAAAAATTTCTAACTCAATACCTATGATCTAGCTATGATAACATCTTAATCGACAATTTTACCAGATGGTAGACGATATAATTTCCGGAGGCCAGAAGTTATTTGCTGAAAGTTGGATTCCTTTTTTCTTCATTGCTTCAACACCTGGCCTACAATGAGTCTAATCAGTCTGCTTATCAGAAGAATTACAGAGCATCCATCCCGTTATAAGTATTCTGGTGGGGTTGTAATTACAAAATTTATGAGGTATTGAGGATTTCAGACCTTGAGTTGATTCCAAGTGTTTCGTTAATCGGCTGTGAATTCTATTCCAACATTTCAAAGTGTTTTCTTAACAAGAAATCCCGTACTTTTTACCGTTAAAAGCAACACAAGGGTGCTAAATGCGAACCGAGATCTATAAAGTGATAACAAGCTCCAGTTAACCAGGTGTTACTGTAAACCGGACTATATCCTGATATCTTCTGCAGTTCAAATACTCAAATAGGAGAACCAGCTTAATCCTTGCTGAGGTGTGTTACTCAAACTATTGATTGAGAGAACAGCTGGTTGTATGATTATCGGAGCATAAAGCGGTCTCTTCTTGTGTTCCAAAGTTCCAAGACTTATATCGATTTTGTTTAAAGTTTCCAACGGTTATCTCTTATTTTTCTGTTTCAAGCATTAAAGTGATTTACGATTAGTTAGGGCTCCGACATAAAATGGATTCCTTAAACAATTGATATGCCCCAAATAACTGACCAACACTATCTATATAGACACACCCTGAAGCATGGATGCATATCATAAGATAACCATAGCAAAGCAATTTGTAACCAACTCTCAAGTTGTTGGAACAGTGTCAGATCAACCCTCGGCTGTTGTTCCAGACTTCATAACACACGGATTTATAGCTACCAACACTATCATTTGTACATTATCAATACTTTTAAACGGATTGATAATCCGGTACTATTGGTCGGATAGAAAGAGAGTCGTTCCGTTTCTCTTCTTTACGAACGCATGTAACGACATTTTCCTGAGTACAGGTGTAGTTCTCCAGACTGTTGCTCTAATTTTGTATGATGGTAGGCCTGCCAAATTCTTCATCAGCTTCGGCTATACAACAGTTGGGACTGGAGTAAGAGTAAGTGCCTTTGTCAATCTGCTTGTGTGCATGGTCAGAGCAGTGAACATAATCCAGCCCTTCTATCGGGTAAAGCGTCGACACGTCACGTTGTCCATAACAGTGTACACAGCTTTCTGGACTGTTGTCTCCTTCCATGACGTCATATGGTTTCTAAACAATGTTGGGTTTAAAGGAGAGGAGGTGTATGCAATCAGGTCTCTTGTTTTCAAGCCGGAAGTGGGATTTGCGGCAGTCAGGGGGCTGACTCTAAGTGTTGGTGGAGACATATTGGTGCTGTTTGTTCTTCCCTTTATTCTTCCTGCCTTTCTTCTCATTGTTTCTTCCGTCATTCAGGTACGCAGTTCGTATCTACATGGAATTTATTTCTGAAGTTTGAACAGCTTTTTTATGTTAAATTATGACATAAATTTTAACTTGTACAAAAGAATAGAACTTATAGATCATCAAATTATGACACCGTAATCAATTAAATTTAGGATTTCTAGGTCCACAAGCTGATAGAAGGGAGAATGTTTGACAAAACAAAGAAACAACTCAGTCCCCACACAAACTTCAACAACCACGCTGCAACAACCATATCCCTACTCTCCGCTATCTACACGATCTGTAACACCACAACTGTTGTAATCTGGACCTTCACATACTGGGAAATCCTCCATCATACCACCATGAAGCACATTCCATGGTGTCAGCTGGCTCTGATCTACTTCTCTGGCACTTCCATCTTCCAGGTCGCTTCTATCGTCGCGGCGGTTGTTATAGTGGTACGAGGAGACTCTGAGTTGAGTCGTTACTTTATAGGATTCGTCACAAAACTGTACAGAGGAAAAATTAAGACTACTGGCACCGGCCAATCTTGTTGAAGGGAGTTTTCAGATGAGTACTTTTCAGATGAGAGTTTTCCAGAAACTGGTGATAACAGTGGTTTTTCAAGCCAGAAATGAATTTAGCCAGAATGTCTGTCGAGTTTATTCTAAATCAGAATTTATAACCATGATTCAATTATCATATGAAAGGACGGATGGTGCCAAAAAAGGACATTTCACAATCTAAGAGTGTCAGAGAATACTTCGTTTACTTATTGCATAAATTATTTACGACCTTTGCTTATTAATTCAATTTCACTAATCATGGAACCGTAATTGTGGGTACAAATAGGACAATTTAAGACAAATTGAGTAAGGCAAATTATGCAGGATAGGCCAAAAATTTGTCACCTTGTTTCAATCAGTAACTTCTGATAGTGATAGTTAATACACTTCTACACATTGTGTCTGTTACATAAATGATATCGAATTTTATCGAATTTTAGATCTTTTGGCTGAAGTTACAATCTTTAGAATTCATTCTTTAAAGAACAATTTGCCCTTGCTAGTTAAGTTGTAAGCTCGGTAAACAGGATATTAAGAGTAATCTACATTGCTTCAGCATAAGATCATGACCTACACCTATGTAGACATAGACTATCTTCATTGTTACTGAGACATGTTTTACTACTATGTCGGCCGATTTGCCATGTTATTCGATATGTCTGTAGAAGTACCTTTTACCGTAAAACATACATACATTTAAATTCATTAATTTTTAAATAAAAAAAAGACCGTGATTACTTTAGTCATCGATATTCAGAATTTGCTCGACGAAAATATGTCCGAAATAAAGTATTAAATATTATTTTGACAGTACCCATCTAACCACACAGTTACACACAGATTGGATATCAGCAAAACGTCGTGTAGATATAAACTACAACCTGGAGAACCACCCTCTAGTCTCTACAGATAAAGACTAACAGCGTAGTTTGGAGTAAAGAGTTAGTGTCACTGTTGATTTACTCTACTCAGGGACAAACAGTAGGAGTATTCGCAATCGTCTTAAAGTCTCCTCCACAATTTAAAATTGGCTGGTGCAACTCCAAGTCTAACTTCCCTGCTGACAAGGTCTGTACTCTTTCCTTTTCAAGACTTTTAGGTGAAAACCGTTTTGTTGTTCACTGCAACATCGTTGAAGTTCTTGACGTGGTGTAAGGTATCTGACACTGCATGTACTAGTCTCAGTGATTAGAATATGAACTAGAGCAGGGACGTGGACAAGACACAATTCAATTCTGAGGGCACGGCATCCGATTTCTATTTTCTTTAGACTAGGGGTTGACCATTGACCATGGGGTAATTGACGAATAATGAGGCTTTTATTTGGAGCTAGCAAATTGGCTTGTTTGATTTGCTTAATGTCAAATAGAGGCAACATACCCTGATAAGAATTGTTCACTAACCTTTCAGAATTTCTAAGTCTTCTCGTCCATTAAGATTAACATTTGTTTCTTTTGGCGCCATCATTTCCGTCTTAAGCTGTGCAAGGGCTGAGATTCTATTCTGATGACTCTCTTCGATCTATTCAGAAAAATCATGATTAAAAAGTAAGCACACTTAATTTCTAATTACTTATTACGTGTTTTCTTAGCCCATTTTAACTGATTTAAAATTGGGCCAAAGTTTCGAATCTTACCATGTTCAATGATCAGTGATAATAGCAAGACCCAATTGATACTGTACCGTTTTCGTTCCTCCGACCTCTAGTTATGCACTTACCATTGCTTGTCTTACTTTGCTGGTTTCCTTCAAATTTCGAGTCAAATCTTGCAAACAACCTATTTCACTGTCGCTTTCTTCATCTTCATTTTCGTCTTCGTCTTCGTTATCCTCTTCATCATTGAGCAAAATGTTGTTGTAAACTTTCATCTCTGGAAATTCCTGAAAATTGAGAGCTCAGAGTTTAATATTGCTTTATTGATAAATTGCTTAATTGTAAATTGGCATGGGCATGTTCCATGAATTCTATTATATAATTCAATAGACACTTTAGTCAATATCATGGCCTGAACAGAATCCTACTAAGTCTGACCTTCAAGAAAGCATCCTCTTTGAAATTATCATTGTCCAGAACTGGGTTATTTAATAAATTGAGGAATGTTATGCTTGAGGGAAGCTGTTTGGAACTGACATCACCTGAGGTGAATTTTAATTAATAATTTTGTTTAGTAACTAATCATTTATTAGGAAATGGGAAAGTTACACCATTTTTTAAACAATTAAAGCCTTTGCCAAGTAAAAAAGGCAGGATGCTATTATTAAATACTGCTGCCTTTGCTATATAACATCATGTAATGCTCTTACTAATACAATACTAAACTACGTGATAAAAATTCCTTAATTTCTAAATGTCTAAACTTAAAGACACAGATTATGAAAGCTGTGCATTCTACTTAGTCGATAGCTTACTTATTTTATTGTCACTCAAATCCAAGCTCATAAGTTTAGATAAGCATACCAAGCCTTCCCCAATAACTGAGATATTGTTTCCTCTTAAACTTAAGTGTTGCAAGGAGGGTCCAAGTGTTTCAAGATTCTGAAAGAGACAATAGGTATTTTTATACAAAGAAATTGTTAATGTATTATATGATTTCAGTCCAAAAGCATGGGAGTAATTTGCATATAAATTTTGTTTACCTCAACAAAGGAAATAGAGTTAAAGTCAAGGTGGATATGGGTAATGTTTCCAAGCATTTCTAAATTTTCAATCTTTGTTATTCCCATCTTGTCCAGCCAAATCCGTTTGAGCCGTAATACAGCTTCATCTCTGTTAATTGTAATGTTATAAGATACATAATACTGGGCATCTCTGTTAATAGTAATGATATAAGAAACATAATACTCGAAAAACAAAATTAAGATGAACAGGCAATATCTACTGCAACATCTTCAGATTTCAAAATTATAAATTTAAATGCATACACTGTTTTTTGAGATTCAATATGAGAACAGTTCTTTGACATAATCATCTCCAATGTAATTGGCTCTGAGGATAAACTTAAGTCAAACGATCAAGGTTGAAACTAAGAAAAAGGGCTTTTGAAAAATTAATTTGAACACATGTTGGGAATTAGCAAAGTTATTTCTGTTTAAATGGACATGAAACTCACTGTGGGTGCCATCCATCCTCGATCGTATCTTAATGTCCCCAAAAATTTCCTCTACGATAATGTTTCCATAGTATAACCTATAGGTGAATATAAGTAAGTGAAAAAGTAACATTTTCAAACCAGTGTTCTTTGAGGCTTCTTCAAAGGCTTTTTGTATGCTTGAATAAAATGAACCCTCCTCTCAATCAGCTTACTTTGATCAAATACCTGCTATCATAGACTTCTATTAGTTAAGGTCACATGGATAAACAGATTAGGCCTAAGCCTACTTGTTGCCACCTCAAATGGGAATTCGAGCATATCGTTGACATGGGCTTAAGGATCCAGTCTTTAGCTGCAGCAAAGTTTCCCTCTAACTTACGCTTAGATCTTACAAAACCAATTTTACTCATCTTAAACTAATTGAGGTCTCAGTGTTGTTCACCCCCTTATCCAAACTTACACCTGTCTATCTGATCGATTCATATACACTATACCTTTCAAAAATTTTAGATGAAATGAAATGATCCGTAGTAAGATTTAATGGTCCAGCCTAGGAGCTGACTGGATACCAGGTTCAGTGCGTTTGATTTATGCCCAATCCAGTCCAGTCATGTCCAGTCATGTGATCCAGTATCCACTTGATATATGTAACCTTTTACTGGCTTAGTTTGTGTGAGTGAGCATGCTGCATGCGATCTTAAACCAAACTAACGAGGCCAGTGCCAAAACTAGGGACCTCGCAGTGCCCAAACTCTCATTGTCCAAATTGAGAAAAGATAGGTTGGTGGTGTTGTGGTATCTACCTTGACTTTCTATGCAGAAGATGGGGTGTTCAATTCCCAGATCCGCCAATGTAGAGGAGTGCGCTAAGGGCATTTGCCTATGCAATCTTCTTCGGTCGACTCAGCCGAATGACCCGGAAACCGTGATTGAGGGTTAAATGAGGAGGGTCTCCGTTAAAAGATTCAGAATCTTCCAGGATCCCCTTCAGTATAACTGTAAAAGCCTGGGTACAGATGTAACAAATACAAATAGGGCAGCTCCTAGTTTAACCAATTTATGGTTTCATTGCTGCATTAAAGTTGATCAGAAAAGGTAAAGTTATTGATATTGTTCTACCTCAATCGAGCATTTCAATGGAAAAACTGAAATTTGCTCTGATGCTTGAGCAACTTCAATATTGAGGACCATAATCTAAACTGTATGCCTTGTAATATGCAAATATGTCAATCTTGAGTAATTAACTAGATTTGTAACATTTTTTGTAGTTATCATATCAGTTTACAGGTTAAGATACAGAAGATCACGAGTTACGAGTAGCCTACTGCGGACCCAGATGTCATTGTCAAATCCAACCATAGACTCATCTTTGAGGAGGCATCTCATCAGTGGCCGCACCTCCAAACTCGGTTTCTGAACTGGAATTCTTATGGTTTCCAGGCGACCAAACCGAGGTTATCATCCCATCCTATTAGAGTTCATCACAAGAAGCACCCATTCTGGAGATCTTTGATTGTCGCGGTGATACCCGATTCACGTAGCTAAAGCTGAACGGTAGACGGATATAATCTCGTCAAATCTTTGACAGCCAGACACACCCCATTGTCGAACAAACTTTGGATATAATCTTACGTGCTCCCAAAGGAATTTTCTGCACTGTCACCAGCACTTCCACCAGAGTCATCTAAACCGTAAACCTCATGCCAATATGCCAATCTTGAGTGATTAACTACATTTGTATCAGCATTTATTTTGTGTGTTTCTAGTTATCATATCAATTTAATCTTATCAATTTTATCACTGACAATAATAGCGATCACTGACAATAATGCGCTTAACATTCGCCTAACCAGGTGCTTAAATTATATTACTCACGCCACGGGCGTGGCTGCGCACAAAAGAGCTATGGTTACGGCAACGCTTAGCGCAAAATAAGGACAAACGCGTGACGTTTTCGTGGTGATAATACCCGACTCATGCAGCTAAAGCTTTGTCTGACTTCGTCCGACCCTCATTCTATGGGAATAAAATGACAGGAGGGTGCGCTCTGCGGTACAACTAAAGTTGAACATTAGACGGATATAATCTCGTCAAGCGTGAAGCAGACGCGAAAGAATTTACATAACACAGCGTACTAATTAAGTGCGCGCAAGCTTGTCACGCCGCCGCGCGCTCGCGCTTCGCGCGCGCCGGAGGCTGCCGCTTGGCGGCAGCAAGGCTATGCAACGTGTAGCAAGCGCAAACCACATGGCTAGCTATATTGTTGTACGGCAGCGCGCACCCTCCTGTCATTTTATTTTCTTTATTTTATTCTCTTCGAATGCAAGGGCCGGACAAAGTCAAACAAGCTATATTGGCTCAACAAAGCCTCGTGCTTACGTTGAAGCACATTTTAAAATCTTTTAGGCGGCTGCGCTGCGCATTTGTAGAGCTGCCGCTGCTTAACGGGCGATGCGCGTCTAAAAATGCGTGACAGCGCTTGATGGCCGCGACAGTAGGTTATCAACCTACAATGCCGCTGCGCGGCCCGGCATTGCTAAGCCAAAATGATAGCCCTGTAGCTTGCGCTGCGCGCGTCCTATTGGGACGAACATAACTTTTTGCTTTTGTGTGAGCTTTTGCGTCGCGCGTCCGTCCTAATTTTGCCTATATGCTATATCTTGGAGCACCTATATCTTGGAGCACAAAAAGCCACATTCACTGTTTTTGTTATTTCCACTTCAAGAGGAATAAGGAAAGAAGTAAACAATTTTCAAAAAAGGCTTGCAGCACAACTAACTGTAAAAAGGATGATTCTTGTCCCACTTGCGATGAAAACTCAATTTCTGTCTTGTTCGAACCATCCTAGGAGCATTGAGAGAATACAGAGGAAGACCAGTAACAGTACATGTTTAATATTCATTTTTATGTGGGAACTACTGTATCAGAAGGTGTTTGGTTTCAGTTTCATTACTAATAAAACATTAGATGATTGCAACATGGATGTGAACCTTTTACATTTTACGTACTAGTGAAATTGTGAGATATTGAATCATAAATTTTATTCAGTTTTTTTTGTTTGAAATGATTTTAATTCCAGATTTTAGTTCCAGATTTTATTCTATTCTACATTCTATATTCTTATCAAACTTGATTTCAAAAATAATTAATTAATTAATAAATCTAACATCATGATTGAGTAAAAAAAATAACAATTAACCCAACCAATGCCCCTATTTGTGGGCTTAAATGGAGCAAAATTATAAAAAGTTTAATATGGCTGTAAAAT
>JH153326.1:85453-103739 GCA_000226015.1 Mnemiopsis leidyi
TACACTGCTAGCCTGGTGACCTGCCCGGTTTAAGTAGACTGTGTGACGTCATCAGGATTATATCATCTCTGTTACGGTTATACGTGTAACGTCATGGTTACACACGTGTAACGTCATTGTTACACACGCGTGATGTCATTGTTACACACGCGTGATGTCATGGTTACACACGCGTGATGTCATTGTTACACACGTGTGATGTCATGGTTACACACGCGTGATGTCATGGTTACACACGCGTGATGTCATGGTTACACACGCGTGATGTCATGGTTACACACGCGTGATGTCATTGTTACACACGCGTGATGTCACGTTATTTAGTATTTAATGCCTACACGGACTCATTGAATTGAAATAGTTAAAATCAGCAACAACATAAAGGTAATTATGTAAATAAAGGATGGGTTTGGATTAAACCACCTCCAACGCTTTAGACACTGGTTACTGTCCCTTCAGCAACACCTTGTCTAATGTCTAATAGTGTCATGGTTACACACGTGTGATGTCATAGTAACACGCGTGTGATCATATTCCTATTATCGTGCTCCTATTTCTTACTGGTGTTATTATTGGTATGTGATATGGGGTAGGTAGAGTTAGAGTTGCACGGTGTGAATTACGTGTAATATTGCGAGATTACACAAATATGTAATGATATGTAATAACGATAACTGTTTAAAGGAAGCGAGGAAGCACAGTATAATTCTGTTGTATTTACAAGTGTCAATAACTTGATTTGAGATCAGTGGCGACTTTGACGACATTATTGTCGCCAAAAGATGTGGATTTTACTTCGTTTTGTTATGCACACTTTCACCCACTCACACAGACACACACCCTTACACACAGACACAGAGACACAGACACACACCCACGAAACCGCCGAATATAATCGATGAAAATGTTTCTGTTTAGCTAGACATTCCGCATTCCCTACTATGAAGCTGATCACATACCAGCAACTGGAGATTTAATACGTAAATATTTAAACTATCTATGTAAAACTATATAAACAGTAAGTATGTAACAGTAAGTATTATGTAAACAATAAGTATGAAGTGCGTGCTAAAACTGGATTCTTGTTTTAAATTCTGAGTAAAACTGGAATGTGTTACGTTAACTATGTTAGAAGATACATCACCAGCTTATAATGATGAACAATAATTGTATCTTGTATGTAATGTTTAGTGTGTCTAATGCACTGAGTCTTGTTTAAAGCTATCACGTTTTAGAACTTAGTAGAAGGCTTCTTAAGAATTTAAGATATACCTTACAAGACATTTTTATAACGTACGAAATGTGACGGTTTTCCCGAAATTTCGCCATATTTTCGGACCGCCAAAATTTCGGTCGTCGTAATAGAATCCGTCGCATTATTTTTAGCTTTTTCCAATAATTGTGGTTTCATCGATTCATTTTGTTCTTGAAAAGTTAGTGATATGATGGTGGGACAAATAAACAAAATATTCCATGCTGGATTGAATATCAAGTAATACGTTTTAAATTTACAAAAAATAACAGTTAAGTGCTAACATAAGCGTCTTGTAAGAGACTAAGTCAAGATAAACAATTTAATATCAAGCTTAATAAGTCATGTAATGCAGATATACTGTCATAGATCAGTAGAGTAAAATTTAGATTTTAGATTGAGATACTAAAACCAGCACTAATCAGTAATCATCTTATTTCTCAAGTGAAAGGTTACCATCCATCGGGAAACTAACGATATGTCTCTTCAACATGATCGGTATGCGTGGGCCGTGAAGCGGATAAAGGACGGGAGAGGTTTGCTTGTCCAATGTCCCACAGTTGGTAACCGTCGGAAATATTCCGTTAGGGAGTAAACTGGAGAACAGCGTGAAACTAAAAGAGTCGAGCCGGACCCCTTAGCGAAAGATGAAGAAATCGAGTTATAAGTTCCATTTTGTTTAAACATATCTTACAGATTTTTAGAAAATTTGTCAAAACAAAATGATGAAAAATACCCTTATTTTCTGTGACGTCCGAAATGTGACGGTTTTTGTTCAATTTCGCCATATTTTCGGACCGCCAAAATTTCGGTCGTCGCAAATTGGTCCGCCATAAAAATGTCTTGTAAGGTAGGTAGGACGTGACAAAAACAAAAAAGTGTGATGACTGAGGACGTCGTGAAGAATATCGTGCACAGCATTTTTTTTGCAAAACACGAGTCTATTATTTCATATTTTTGGCATGTTAATGAGAGGATTATGATTTTAGGGGGCAAATATACACAATTAATGTCAGATAGGATCGATGTCATGTAACTTTATCACGTAGGAAAGAAAATTTTGCGACCCTTCCCCGAAAATACCAATCCTTGAAATCTTTTTCTTTTAGATAAATCTATTTTTTCTGGAGAAGGGCAAAATATTTCGGAGGCGGTTAAGTCTACTTAACCTTAAGGCTACCCTCTAGATGTTTACTACCTCATGTTTCAGGAGAAGAGCGAAATATTTCAGTAACGGTAAAGTCCAGTAAAGACAACCCTCTAGATGTTTACTACCTCATGTTTCAGGAGAAGAGCGAAATATTTCAGTAACGGTAAAGTCCAGTAAAGACTACCCTCTAGATGTTTACTACCTCATGTTTCAGGAGAAGAGCGAAATATTTCAGTAACGGTAAAGTCCAGTAAAGACTACCCTCTAGATGTTTACTACCTCATGGACTTTTCTTACTCTATGAAGGAAGATTTAACAAAGTTAAAGGAGCTGACAAGTAACATTAGTAAGTTGTTTTAATAGTTGTAACTTAATGGTAGTAGTTGTAGTAGTAGTAGTACTAAGTAGTAGTGGTATCTAGCAGTGGTAGCAGTTACGGGCTGAAAATATTAAAATCGCCCCAGGCTTGGCTAAAGATTATTTTTACTTTCTTATACTTAATGCGTGTTGTTAAGACTTGAGTGTACATTGTACAATGTAGTCAGTGTACACTGTACACTGTACAGCTGCCATGCAAATATTATTGTTGAATATTCGATTTCATATTTTTGGTGTCACATTTCAATTTTCTATTTTAGCCTACTAGTTGATGATGTTATATCTAACTGTCCATAAACTCATCAATCAGTGGAATTGCGTATACCAACGGAGCTGAGTTGGTACCGGCTTTTACTAACTTAGATATAACTCATAACTCATCTATTTAACATACTGTACTCAATTATTTTTATTAATTTTAATTAATGTATAGGAATTACATTAAAATGACTTAAACCTGCTTCATTTCAGTTGATAATCTGAGGGATATTTCGTCCAACTATAGCATTGGGTTTGGAACATTTGTAGACAAACCTACTGCCCCCTATGCTAAAACAGGTAACCTACATTTCAACATTTTCAACATACTTTCTACTACTAATTACGTCATGAATTATTAGTGCTAGCTTTAAAAGTTTTACATATTTACTGTCGACTATAATTACCATACCTGTGCGAGTGAAGTTATAAAATATCGAACTTCTAAGTTTAGAACTGACAAAAATATGTCCGTCTCAAATATTTTCCCTGCATGTTTGTGTGTCTAATATCAACAAATTCTCTCCCGATATTTAGCGACTTTTTAAAACCTAGAACCCGAAAAGTTACGCTATTGTAGTAGAATATCTGTTGTCACTACTAACATTGTGAAGTATAAAGAAACCTTACAAAATCCCTACTATACAGCTCCTGTTTAATTGTTGTACACCGTGACATAAAGGGAACCTTCTTGTAGACTCCTCTAACGTTTAACACTTGTTTAACACTGATTTAACATGTTGAGTACATGATTAAACACATCTTAGTGTACACAGTGTGACAATTGCAGACAATCTCTAAACTCTCGTATTTTTTCTCGATAACATAGTCTACTAAACTATGTTGCACTGCAGTGGAGCCTGGTGAATTAGAGCGATGATATCACCCGGCCTGACATGTATATCGGACGTGTAATCGTTGTGTGTTGTCACAAAGTTTTGTTACTAGTAAAATGTAAAGAAACAAATCTGTAGGTGGTGTGTGTAATGTTCGTTACTATGTACAGAACGTTGTACAGATCTGTAATCTGTACAGATCTGTAATCTGTACAAAATAACACATTATCCTATAGCTTTTCCTCGAGCAGTAATATAGTAATGGTGAATTCTAGGTGTTCAAATAGAAATGTTAAGGAGGAAAACCTTGTATCCCAATAAATCCCAGCTTGCCAGTATATACCTAGTATATACCTAGTTAACAATAGAACTTAAAACACAAATAGTTAAAATACCATAGTTAACAGTATCTACCATAGTTAACAGGAGAACTTAAAACACTAATAGTTAAAATACCATAGTTAACATAGGAAAACACTTCAGAACCAGGACAGATCGAAAGACCGTGTGACAATTGTCAAGCTGTACATTCCTTCAATCATGAACTCAGCATGACTTCTGGTGACGGAGCTTCTCAAGCTCTGATGGTTAGTTTCTTAATATTTCCTTGTGTTTTGAACTTTTTAAAGTTTCTGAGACTCGTTATATTTTTCAATAGTTATCTCTTCTTAAGTCAGAGAAACCGATAGTCCAAGCTTACTCTATGGTTTGATTAGACTATTGTGTAGCAATTAAACTATGCATAGCCAATCAAGTAAATCGTACATTGTTCTTTTAGCTCGGACAAATCATCAGTCTCTAAAGGTATTATTACTTTGGTTTGATCGATCTGGACATTTCATATCATTATTTTTGGAATACCTTAATTATTCTCGGTTAACCATAGGAACACGTACGATTTGTTATGAAAAGACAAAAATCAATTAAATGTGCCAGTCAGTGGGACATGAAAGTCCGTTTAACTGCAAGAAGTGACAAGGCCCCAATTTTCATTGTTTTTGTTCTGATGATATCGTTGGACATGACCCAGCTAAGTGGTTCCAGGGTTTTGACTAGAATCATCTTATCTAAACATCTTATTCATCTTATCTAGTTTCATTATGAACTAGATTATTGATAGATCTACATTGACTGCATTGGTTGACTTTGTCACAAAAGTTTGGCGTTTACGAATTTCTCTGTCTTATTGACTATGAATCTGACTGTTTATCTATTTATCTTTACTAGTTTACAGCGATATCAAAAGTAAAGCTTTTATCATTATGCACTTTTAATTTTAATCGTGTAACCTCTCATCTTGTGACGTTGTGAATATTTGAATGGTTATTGACATAAGCATGGTGACTCAAGAAATCAGTTGAAGTTCTGCAAACACAGCGACTGAGTGGAGGCTAACCCCCGTAATTCCCATGCTTACAAAGCCATCTAAATCCCATCATAGCAATCCATTACGTAGTCCTGGATTATATTACATTTTGACTGCACACGCGACCGCTAAATTTGGGTCTGCTTTATGGAGTAGTGCGCGTTTCCCGCGCGCCTGTACTGTGTAAATTAATTAGATTAATTTTGAAATTTATAGGTTTATCTGGACCATTAAAACTACCAAACATCGTAATTTATTATGTTATCCTATATGTTCGATTAACTCCAATATTTTCGAATTCTTTCCTCTACCGTTTATGAAAATCAGGGTTTGGTAGCTGAAGTAGGCTAAAATATTTTAAATATGAACTTCCATGCCTCAAATGAAGGTGAAATGTAGTGAAAAGTAAAACCCATCATTTAACCGTTTCCTCAAATGAAGGTGAAATATAGTGAAAAGTAAACCCATCATTTAACCGTTTCCTCAAATGAAGGTGAAATATAGTGAAAAGTAAAACCCATCATTTAACCGTTTCCTCAAATGAAGGTGAAATATAGTGAAAAGTAAAACCCATCATTTAACCGTTTCAATTTACAGGATCGACTTAACAGTCTCAGTATTTCTTCCAACGTTGACAATCCAGAGGGTGGATTCGAAGCGATTGTACAAGCTGCTGTTTGCTCTAATGTAAGTTGTATTCAATATTAATATCAAGCTTCTTAGTTCTTATGACGCTTTGCGTGGTGTAATTTATGGCTCGCATAGTGCCTGCAGCTAGATGTGAACATTTGTACCCATAGATCATGGTCTCATGTCTCAGAGACACAGATTTATCATATGGTCTTGGGCATGTCGAACATTTTGGTAAAATTATTTGGTGAACTTGAC
The DNA here is from genome assembly GCA_000226015.1 of Mnemiopsis leidyi. Lineage (NCBI taxonomy): Eukaryota > Metazoa > Ctenophora > Tentaculata > Lobata > Bolinopsidae > Mnemiopsis > Mnemiopsis leidyi. The sequence goes on from JH153326.1 coordinate 91,582, forward strand.
CCCCTTCCTCGGAATTTTGAATAAGGGTCTTTGAACAAAATTTAGATTTCGTAACTATTCAGGTTATTGGTTGGAGGGATCCCGCCAGAAAAGTTATATTTTTCGCGACAGACGCAGTCTTCCACGTGGCAGGAGATGGAAAATTGGCGGGAATTGTGGAACCAAACGAGGGAGTTTGTGGCATGAGCAACAACAAATATACACGCAGTCTTAATCAGGTTAACCAGCGATTAATGTTACCAGATAAAATCCTCTGATCGCTATTTTTGGGATTACTGTGACTTACCACAACTATGTTGTCGGTGCAGATTAACTAAAGACAGTATTTAGCATGAGACAGTATTCAGCACAATATTTTAATTCCAAATTTTCTCAAAGATTTATCATCATTTGTATCACTAGAATTTTACAAGATCTCTGTCTAAATTCCTTATCTGACGTCACACATCTGACGTCACACATTGCCAGGATTACCCATCAATAGGGCAGCTGAACGATATCCTGATTAAGAACCAAGTAATCCCTATATTCGCTGTCACTGCGCAGATGCAGAGCGTTTACAGGGAGCTCTCTGATCATCTCACTCAACTCTCCTCTGTCGGTAAGTATTGTGTTTCAAGGTTTTAGAATTATCTCTTGAAAGGACCTTATTTTAATTTATAAGTTTTACACTCTCGTGTAAGCATATTTTTCATGTTATTACATGTTGATTTTGAATGCTCTGAGTGCTAGTGTCGGTAAACCCGGTTTTAGTACAAAATGTGTCATGTTCTCTAGTAGTAAGTACTTTTGCGACAATGTTCTTACACTCCAATAGTTAAGTTAGTTCTCTAAGTTCTAAAATGAAATTTTGCAGGAAAGTTGAGTGATAACTCCGATGACGTCGCTAATTTGATAAAAGATCAGCTGGAGAGTATTGTTTCTTCGACCCAGCTCAATCCTCAAGCTCCTCAAGGGGTGACAGTCACTGTTGTACCTAAATGTTCCGGAACTCAGGTATTTAGTTTGTCCTACTTCTGATTTAGTTCTCTGTTAGTTCATACAGATATTGAATTGATCTAATAGCTTTAAATGTTTAATAATTTATAGATTTCGAAAATTGTTCACCTCTGTCCCCTCTGCTGCACAAAAATTGTACAGTTTTTTATTGAAGTGAAACTGCACAAAAATTGTACAGTTTTTTATTGAAATGAAATTGTGCGTAGAATTTGGCCAACTTTCGACTTGGAAAGTTTTCTGAAATGCCTTATGTTATTAAGCAAATTCGTGTCTAGGCTGCTAACGAAGTATTTCTAATTCCAGGAAGTAATGGGAAACAAACAAGGATGCTCCAACGTTAAGATCGACGAGGAAGTTAGTTTCTCCGTCGTTGTTAAAGTGGAGGAATGTAAGCCAACAGAGGAGGCCAACTCCTACAGCTTCAACATTGAGGTTACTTCCTTTTTACCTCAAACTGTCTGCAAATATTTATAATTCTTAATCAACTTTATTTGTCCCTCCATTTAGGAGAACAAGGTATCTGTAAGCTACTTGTAAATTAATAACATATTTCTAAAATTCTAAATAATGTATACTTTGTAAGTCAAAATATTACTCAGAATTTCATCTTGAAGTCCGATTTACCGCTTTAATAATTATTTAACAACACCGTAACCCCAGGTGCCAGGCATTGCGACAATCCCCATAACTATCGACATGACATGTGATTGTGAGTGTGAAAAAGACCAGGACTCCATCTTCAAGAACTCCGACAAGTGTAATGGGGCTGGGGATCTGATTTGTGGAGCTTGTCAGTGTCACGCCGAGAGTTATGGAGAGTACTGTGAGGTAATCATATTATTGTTGTATAGAGTCAAATAGTAAGTGTCTAGAGTTAATTTATAGAGTTTAATAGTTAATGTCGCCTATACCAGCCCAATGTTACTTCCTCCAAACTAACTTATAACTATTCCCAGTGTAATCAAACACAAGGAAATAACTTATAACTATTCCCAGTGTAATCAAACACAAGGAAAGAACAAAACGGCGTGTATCTACGCGAAAACGGGAAGTATTTGTAGTGGTGATAACAACGGGAAGTGTATTTGTGGTCAGTGCGAGTGTATCCAGCCCAGCCGGGACAACTACCAGCGTTGGGGTAAGTTTAGGGGCACCCCCCTAAGTTATTGTGTCCCCCTAAGTTATTGTGTCCCCCTAAGTTATTGTGTCCCCCTAAGTTATTGTGTCCTCCTAAGTTGTTGTTATTTTTTCCCTTCCACAGTTCTGATCTGAAAGTTACTTTTTCTGTATGACAAAGAAATGTGATCTTTTAGGGAAATTTTTCCTCGAAATAATCCTTAACAGACACGTTCTCAAGTTGTTAAATTTCTGACGCTTTGTTACTACATGTAACCTTGCAGGTGAATTTTGCGAGTGCAGTAACTACGAGTGCCCACGTAACGAAGATAATCAGATCTGTTCAAATAACGGCTACTGTTTCTGCGGAGATTGTGACTGTAACAAGACCGCTAACGGTAAGCTTGCTATAACAATAACTTGACTCCTTAATTCTTTATCTTTCATTAACTTTGTAAGCTAACGGTAAGCTTGCTACAACAATAACTTGACTCCTTAATTCTTTATCTTTCATTAACTTTGTAAGCTAACGGTAAGCTTGCTATAACAATAACTTGACTCCTTAATTCTTTATCTTTCATTAACTTTGTAAGCTAACGGTAAGCTTGCTATAACAATAACTTGACTCCTTAATTCTTTATCTTTCATTAACTTTGTACGCTAACGGTAAGCTTGCTATAACAAGCTGTTCCATGATCTGTTGTGCGTTCTTACATTCAGATTCTTCTATTTTACGTTCTTCAAATCCACAAAAATTATATAAGCTATTTTTAAATCCCAAAAGCAACTTTCTCTTCAAATCTTCACTCCGACTCTCTCCTCCAGGTACCCCCAAACTATCTACAGATCCTCAGTACACCGGTAAAGACTGTGGCTGTCCGGTCTCTAAAGAGGGCTGCATTCATCCTGAAACCGGGCTCGAGTGTTCCGGTACTGCTACTTCCGTTTTTATTTTTTTCATACCCCCAAATACTGACATGTCGGTATTAATGTTCATTTTAACTGATGTGACACGCTACGTCACGTGAAAATTAACGCAACGTCACGTGGAAATTAACCCTACGTCACGTGAAATTTAACCCAACGTCACGTGAAAATTAAACCTACGTCACGTGATCTATATAAGTGTTGTTGCAGGACCAACAAACGGGGAGTGCGTGTGCGGGGAGTGTCAATGTAAGTCGGACCATTACGGAGAGTACTGCGATATTTGCAACAACTGCGGCCCGCTCAACTGTACGCTCTACCTTGATTGTGTAGAGTGTGTGTACGGGAAGTACGATGATGTGAGTATCTTGTGGTTTTAGAGTTTTAGAGTTTAAAGTTTTAGAGTCTTAGTTGCAATTCATGCAAATAGCTACTGCTGGGATTGAAAGTTTATTTCTTGTCGATCGGCCAATTTTTAAGAATCTAACATTATTTCGATTCAGTATTTTTTGATTATAAGCTTGTAGTCGTACAACATTCTGCTTTATTGAATAGAGTCAGCTAGCTACATTCCATTTAATATAAGGTATAAAGAGATAACAGTTGACTAACAGAAGTGTAGAGATTTTATTACCAGGATGAGAACGCGTGGGAGACCTGCAACTGTCCTAAAAGTACAACTCTCTCTATCGACGATACTGTTGACACTTCTAAACTAGGTTTGTTAAAGTTAACGTTTTAGATATTTAAATCTTTCCTGAACTTGAAATCGAATTTTTTCATAAAAATTATTATTTCAAAAGTTTATTCAAAGGCCTACATTTCCTAGTCATTCAAAGATAAACAGCGTCGAAATCAGTACTCAGTACTGTAATGGAACTTGATAATCGCACCCTGCTTATCAATAGTAATTCCCTCATCTCTGGTCCTAAACAGTTTAACTAACGTTACGTCACGTGACCTAAACTCTAAAATGTCAGGTCGACACAAGCAATGTGGGATAATATCGTATGAAGATAATTGTGACCTCGTCTTTTATCTTCACTACACGGACAGAGGATTAACACAACAGCGCATCTTGGATGAAATACTGATTGATAGGGAACTTGGTTAGTGACGTGTTATTTATTTGTGTTCCTAATGAAGGGGAACCCTCGAACGTGAGCTTCAAGTGGAAATAAAAGTGAAATTTATTTACAGAAACTTCCTAAAAATTGGTTATATTTGAGTTTTTTCAGCACTTATGTTTAAGTTTTATCCACAGTTATGCTAGAGTTTTATTAACAGTTATGTTTGAGTCTTATAAACAAACATGTATGAGTCTTATAAACGAACATTTATGTCTTGTATAAACAAACATATATCAGTTTTATAAACAAACATGTTTAATTAGATTTAATCAGCCACGCTAATTAACAGTTTCTTAACTGACAGCCCGCTTCGTCAGATTGCCCTTCACAGCCGAACATTATTGCAATTGTAGCCGGTGTTATTGGAGGTATCCTCGCGGTGGGAATTTTACTTCTTATACTCTGGAAAATATACACTACAATCGTGGTAGGTTTCACATTCTTTTTAAAATTTGAAATAATAAATCAAATTTTACCATTTTTGGTAATTGTTACGACTTCAACCACTTGTTTTTACTTAATTTTGACGATCAATTGAATACTATTGACTACCTTCTTGCAGTCAGTATAATTAAGCGGTTTAAAACATTAAACATCATCAAATTCAGGATAAACGTGAATATACAAAATTCTTAGAGGAACGATCCAAAGCGAAATGGAATACGGTAGGTCCTATGATATCATTCTTATTTTGTATATTTCATCTCTCTAATTTTAAATTCTTTAGAATTAAGAAACTTTTAATTTTAAGAGGTTCTGTGCATCTTTCCTAGGAACCTCCAATTTTCAAATGTACATGTACACTTCAAAAATTTGTTCGCTTCTCCATCAAGAAGCTCAGCTGCATAGTCTGAGAAGTATTTGTTGACAACGAATGAAAATTTATCCTGTCGTTTTACAGAAACCGAATTTTTCCATAGCAACCCAGTCTTAATGTTATGAGTGAGCGGCAGCGACTAATTCCATCTAATTTTAAAATAGAAATGATGGAAGAGGAGGGGGGTTAAAGCACTGATCCTGATCCGACACCCCAGAATTAACCTCGTGATACAAGGCCAGAAATTTTTCTGCTATGGTCATGATCGAACTGGACAGCGAAAACCTAATGTGAAGTTATCCACGGCTAATCAATTTCGGACAACTCTATCACGATTTACGGTTAACACATGATAAAAAACCTCTCCCCAAAATACCTTTCTAGTCTTTTTAAATGGGTCATTAATCAAGACCATTTTGATACCATGTAAAATGTAAATTTCGATTTTTGATGCGACCAGAGACAGCCTCACTTTACCTAAATATCATGGCTGCTTCCCTCCCCCTTATTTCTGGAAACTTTAACTTTGTAAATTTACCGTAAATGACTCATTTGTTCACGATTATTCCTCTCATTGATAACAAAACGATCAAGAAGCTGATGAATTGTAGATTAAGGTAGGAGGTAATAATATTAAGTGTTATTTTAGCCCTTTTTTAATGACTTGAATGATATAAACCGCAGCGCGATGAACTAAAAATTGGCTGACAAAAGTATTAAGTGTGATCACTGCTGATTCATATAAAATCGATTTCTATATCGCTGTAGTAAAAGTACCTTGTTCCTTTGAATTTATGGGTGTGGCATTTTGAGCTTATAGCATTTTGTTGAGTGTGGCGTCCTTTAAGCAGAAAGCATTTTTATTTTGAATACTGAGATCAATTTTTGTACCGTGCTATTTGTGTTCCAAGCGGCTGAAATATGGTAGCAATATCGTTATAATAGAACAAAATTTAATAACAAGAATTTTACCGACACCCTCATCAAAACACCTTACCAACTATATTATGACGTCACAACAACCCCATTATGACGTCACAACAACCCCATCATGACGTCAGATCAACCCCATTCTGACGTCACAACACACTTTCTCAGGAGATCAGCCCGGTTTACAAAAACCCGGTAACCCACCACGAAAACCCACTCTCTCCGCGCTCTCCGAGTTTCGTCTACAAGAAACCCGACCTTCCTGAACTCCCAGATTATCCGAGCTCAGTTACAGAATTTTCTAGAACTTCTTCTGGTACCAACAACCAGCTTCCTCGACGTTACAACACTGGGGACTTTCAAAATAGAGACTTAGCGCCGGCACCCGTCGAGGAAAAAGTCATAAACACCGCACCACCGCCGACAAAAACATCTCCGGATGACGCCTCTCAATCAATCGACATTGCATCGAACATGGGAGATTTTGACGATATCTTAGAGGATATCCAGAGCACACTATCTCGAGACACAGTACTCAGTAATCCGAGTGTCGCCGGCAGAGCAGCTCCTTACCCGCCGCCCCGCCATCCCGGCGCCACACCTCCGAACAGAAACTCGCGTTCATCTGCTCCTCCACTACCCCAAAGAAAAGTACTCCCCGTTCCGGATCTACCTGCCAGAGATTACAAGACACTGCCGGCCAGGAGAGAGGAATCCAGGGAGGGGATGGAGGGCTACCTGGAGTCAGACTTGTAGATAATATCCTCCTGGTGCAGATAATATCTATCTGTGTGTGAGTGTGTATCTTAGGAATGTATAGTACCTCATGAAGGGTTGTTGTTTTCTTGTAATGTTGCTTGTTTGAAAGCTTGAAATCTGTGCTGTTGTGCTTCTCCTTCGCGACAATTGTATGGTAATATACACAGCTTTTGAAAACCCCGAAAAATCCCCAAAATTAACCCTTTCCGAAAAATCTCCTTACAGTATCATTGTCGAGTTTAAGTCTTTCTTTCTTGACAGTATGTACATGTGCAATACCTATTATACAAGTATGTATATGTACAAATATAGTATGCATAAATATACCTCTGTACATGTGTGTTTATTCCTTTATGTATACATTTATGTATACAGGTATGTCAATGTATCCACCTATAAATACATTATATGGCTGTTACTTAATTAACTTCTTCTTATTCTGGAACGTAGCACAGTGTAAACTAGTCCACTATACACCATAGTCACCCCACTATATCCGATATTGTGTATGATATTATCAGTAAAGAGCTATAGCATATCAGCAGCTCTGGAGCTAATATACGGTAGTAGATCTGTATAAAGTACAAAATATCACATTAAAAGGGCATCCTAAGCACCTTACAGATATCAATGAATATACAAGTTAAGGTAAACGTTTGTAGTACTACTTTTGAAGTAATATCATCTGTCCCATTCTCACAATTCCTTTCTTTATCCCGGCTGCGTTTACTGTATTTAAGTATCAAAGATCTACACATTTGCACTGTGCTACAGTACCAGTATACGTTACATGTAGCTGCATCGTAGTATACTCTGCTTAGTTTACTCTGCTATAATAGCATGCCACGCTAGGATCTCAAGCCGGTTTTCTTGCTAGTTTGGCTTTACTGGTACACAATTACTATAGGGTATTGTCTACTTGGCTAGATCGTATGATTTTATAATTATGACTTCTAAATCCGCTGCAGTTACTGTTAATGCTTGAAGCCGAGCTAAGTGCAGTTTTTGTTACATCGAAAATTTAGTTCTGTTTTCTGACTTCATGATGTTTTTGTTAACATCTATTTGTTTTTTATAATTGTGTGCCAGTTCCCTATGAATGTTGCATGTACACAATCATCGAAGCTGTTTTCTTAACGGGTTGCTATGGAAACGGATGGCTACACTGCAAATTTTAAAATTGGGAATGAAAATTTGAGGAAAAGTCTTGCTTAATAAATCAATAACTAATCAATAAAGTTGTGGCTTAGTTAATTGTTGGCTCAGAACAGCCAACCTATTGATATAATCGTAAAATCCTTAAACAAATTTCTCTTTCAGTATTATAAAGTGGTTGTAAATAAATTATTTCAGAGGATTAAAATAGTTTTAAATTAAAATTATCCAAATTTTTCGCCCAAAAAGCCAAAATCAAATTTCTGTTTAGAATTCGAAAATTATACGTCTTTCACGATTGATTGAACTATATACTGATTTTAACCTTATTCAAATTACTTTATTGGTCAATTAACTACTTGAATTATTAACAAATTAACTAATTAACTAATTTACAATACTCGAATGTCAGGGTCTCTCACCCCTGTACAAGGAACCGACAACCAAATACACAAACCCAGCCTTCACAGGAAAACTAATTTAGTAGGTTTCGAAACCATTGAAATTGCAGCATGCGCTTGTAGACCGTTATTTATGATATAAACACTGTTTATCTGTTGTAAACAGTTTTGCACGGCACGTTTATAGATATCTGTCATGGAAAAGAGTGGAGTTATGTTCCCTCGGTCGCCGCCTAACCTTGATATTCGATTTTTGGGATCTAAGAATTTGGAATACCAAATAAATGATTCGAAGAAATCTTTTGGGGATTTGTAACGCTGAGTTAGTTTAATTTTAGTAGCAAAGATCTTCAATGAAATTTATTTCTTACATCTTTTAATCTTTTATGTGCTATTATTACCTTGACAACTTCAGTTTGATTTAATACCTCGATTTTGTTTAATCAGGAGAGCAAGAAGGGCTTGTTTAATCTTGCTCTCCTGATTAAACAAATTCATCGTAAAATTTATGATTTATTGACAGATCCAACGTTTGATTCCCATATTTGATCCCAAAGATTTATTCATTAAACCCGCTAAGATGCGGTCGATTAATTTAATTCTTTTCTTTGGCAAGACGGATATCCAGATGTAGTTTATTTTCTGATGAACGTTAACGGTTTAGTATGATAAAGACTCCGGGCAAAATCGAAAATGGAATCTGCTTAATTGAATATTAAATAGAAAATTTCAGTTGCATGAGCTCAAAAACAAGTAATCTGCTCACTGCACGTGTATACAGTATGTCTTGCATAATGCTCTTGTAAGTCGTGCATAATGCACGTGTAAGTCGTGTAAATCATGCATAATGCACTTCTAAGTCGTGCATAATGCACCTGTAAGTCGTGCATATCTACCTGTAAGTCGTGCATAATATGCATGTGCACGTATAGTAGCTGTAACCAATTGCTTAATTTACTCTATTACTACCTTACGGGAACATTTAACTACAAAAACTTCTAAATAAACATTTAAAGAAAACTAAAACTAAAAGTTCTCTGCTGGTTTCAGACACTTACAGTAGACAATCTTAATGTCAGGACTCTTGGGAAGGAGTGGACAATTTATCGTACCACGTGACGACGAGACTTGAGATCGATTGGTCGAGTTGCTTTTCTTTGGTCAACCACTGTCACATGAGAAAACATTTTCCGACTCCCCCCAAGAATTCTGACGTTTAATTAATTACCTGCATATCATCTTGTTATGTTATCTGGCATGACATTTTTGCTGACAATTACCTACCAAACTTAGGTAACAATGTACAATGTACAATACAATACAGTATAATACAGTACAATATTGTACAATATTGCACAATACAAAATTGCACAATACAGTACAATATTGCACAATACAATACAATACAATATTGTACCAAATAAACGCCAGATGTTAAAGCTGGTAATATAAATCAGCTGGACATAAAAGTCAACTTTGGAAATATGAATGAGCTTGAAACTTATCAACCTAGGAGGAAAGGGACACCCTCCCAGACGGGCACCTACCAGTACTGGCGCCATACCCGCCCACAAAATGACTTACTAACACTCATTTCCCCCAGGGTTTATCTCCACTGTACAAAGAACCTATGACAAAATACACGAATCCTCTCTATACAGCAGCCGCTTCAAGGATTTAGGTTCATCTTCTTACTCAGACTTTGTAGTAAACTGTCACGTGTTAGAAATACTCCGATCTGATTGGAAATTAAGATTCACGTTTTAGAAATACTTCGATCTGATTGGTCCAGATATTTCCCAAAGTTTGTTATCCGGAGATGCTTATGAGATTAGCTCGAAAGTTCCATTGAGATTGAACAAAGATAGAATGCAATGAAACTAAATTTCAACTGCTTACCGGATATAAATCTATATTTTGTCAGATCTAGCTACTGGTGATGTGTTATATAAGTGTTACTTATATACGTGTTACTTATATAGTATATAAGTGTTACTTATATACGCGGTAATACGTTTGCAAGTTTGTTATTATGTTTGACCAGAAGATCAAGTACTGTTTGTCAAATGCAAACTACCTCTGGCACGTACCTGCATTCCTCGGATAAATATCAATTTGTGTACAAAAAATCAGAGGTTTAGATATCTTTATATCATGACTCTGACTAGGTGTTTCTATTCTAATAAAATAGTGACTTCGTTGGTATTTATAGAACAGTAACATAGTGGTCTGTGACTGCTTTATTCTATCGGGAGGAATTTTTACATTTTTACTGTTTTTATTAGTATTGCAGGAGCAGGCCCATTTTTTGATGATCGATTAGCTAAAGTAGGTTAATCAATTAAGTAATTAGTTAAATAATTGGTGATCAGTTTATAGTCGGGTAATAATGATGATTGGCTCTCACAGCATTACTAATGCATATTTCCACTTGTGAATGAGTTAACAGAATTTAATTCGATGATTTTACATCATTATCAATTTCATGTTTTATGTTTTGCTGTTTAAATTATGCTATTGTAAGTTTTAATGTTTTAAAAGAAATCGTCGATATAATTATATGCTGGAAGTTGGTTTTAGCCTATATTTTTAGCATATTTTGAATTTTATGTTTGGTTAATAGTGTAATATAAACCGAGATCTCTAATAGTTTACCACACCAATTTTCTTAAAGATTAAGCCACGTTTAACAGATTTATGGTTCGAAATTAGCTACTACTTTTTGAAAATAGGTGTTATCTTTATTTTGCAATGTTTGTAGTCGCGAAAATAGAAAGAGGAAATTTAGGGGGCTGAAATTGAAATTACTTATTGATGTTTATTTTCTTATTATTTCCAGTTTATGTGTTCCATATATAAATATAATTTAGTCAATAAACCTGTGTAAACATCTAGATATGATATTGTTACCAATATAAGAGCTGTGTTACTTGTCTTCACGGGCCTTGTAATGTAACTAAAGTAAGAAAAACAGGAACCACCGTAACAGTAAAAGTAGCCATTATAACAATAACGATGATAACAGTAACAGTAACCATGGTAACAGTTAAAGTAGCCATTATGACAGAGACCATGATAACAGTAACAGTAACCACGGTAACAGTTAAAGTAGCCATTATAACAGTGACCATGATAACAGTAACAGTAACCATGGTAACAGTTAAAGTAGCCATTATAACAGTGACCATGATAACAGTAACAGTAACCATGGTTGCAGTTAAAGTAGCCATTATAACAGTGACTATAATAACAGTAACAGTAACCATGGTAACAGTTACAGTTCAGCTTACATAGAGCAGAAAGAGGTGAACCAGCATCTTCCCGTTGAGACTGAAAACGTACATCTCAACCGGAACGTCATCCAGGTCTGTAACAGTATTAGGTCCACAGATGTTGTTTGTGGGTTGAGATTGAAAAATGCTCTGCCCAACGCTTCCAGTCCCTGATCTGCTCCTTTAATGTAGCAAAATGCTCTTCCTGGGAATCACGAACTGCAACTGCACGGCATTTCTTCCATCCAGGAAGATTCTTTATCCGCTGCCAATCTTTTCGTTGATTACCATGTCTGCAGCATCCTTAAGATGCTTGGCCAAGTTATCAGCCTATTACTGATCATCTGCCGAGCTGACTTCTTGACAAGCTTGTTCCAGTTCAGTCTTGAATACTGTGTTCCTCTTTTTGGCGACTACTTTTTCACAGCAGATCTTTTGGTGATCAGATCAGAGTATCCTGGGACAAATGTTGCTGCTTTTCCCACCTGTGCCGTGTCCCAAGCACCTCCAGAGACACGGTTTCCACTACCTCCTTAAACTGATTCCATCAAGATCATCCTCAGGTGAAAGTGCAAGGAAACGGTTCGTGTATATTCCCGCACCCGTGGGACGGTTCCTCAGATTCTCCAGAGCTGAATCAGAATGGATTCTC
>JH153326.1:121428-139904 GCA_000226015.1 Mnemiopsis leidyi
TTGAGCCAGAAGATGACAGGTGTTATACCTTTTGAAATATTGCAGAACAGTGTCTAATTTGTAACAGAAAAGATGCTTACATACCTTATAGTCCTATTCATAACAAAAATTTCGAAGAATGCTCTCTTTCGAGTTCCATCACAAGTTTCAGGGGAAACATTAATGTTTTCTTTTAATTTTTTATGTTCTTGTCGGAAACTGAAATCGACCTTATCTGCAGGGGGTAAGCTACTATGCTGATAATATGCATGTGCTAAATCCTAAAAGCAATTTTGTAGTTGATATACTGAGGATGCGATCATAATATATAGTGCTAACAGAGGGTCGCTCGAGGAATTCTTAAGGAGCTACCGTGATAACATTGGCCGTAAACTAATAAAGTAACTGCAATTTAACCGTAGCGTATGACTATGCAGTATGGGATTTAATAATCACCGAGTCCTAGTAATTGTTTAAGAGAACATCTCTGGCAATTACGAAGCTCGAGAGACTGTGACAACTTGTCACTACTGAAACACAAGGATATATCTTGTGGATGAGACAAGTATATATTCAACATTTGACAATGAGTTACGGAAGCGAGTTATGTGCCCCGCCTCGGCTAAAGCTGTGAATGTCCTTGCTGAACGGTATGTTAAACAAGGAACTGAAGCAGCTGGGTTCCGTCCAGGCTCAATTCTTTACACTCAAGTCAATATGTTCGTTTAATACGTCCTCTTGATCCAATAAATAGGTATTGTGCGTTTTCTATTGCCTCATACCCATCGCCGATCGCGAAGTATCTTACTATTTGAGCATTTAATTGTTGTTTTTTTGTTTTTTGTTGAATTGATGTTGTACAGACTTAACTTTAAGACTTATTATACTTATAGATCAGCAGAAAGTTTTAATGTTAGAGTAGTTTGGACGCTTTGTAATACTAAAAGGATCAAAAAGTGAACAGATTTTATTTTGTTAAATTTTTGCCCAAAACATCACCTAAAATTAAAAAGAAAGACTTATTTTGCTAACTTTATCGTCATCGATGTAGTATAATTTAGCAAAACTTCACAAAATGGACTACAAAATGTCAACGCGTGATATGAGACCGTTTGTCACCCAATAAGTTTAATTTTCGTCATGCTTTTATAAATTCAGAAGATCTAGTTTCACCTTCCAGCTTCTAATTTTAGCGGCTTTACAGTTAGCGTATTGTAGCGTTAGAGTCTTGTGGCGTTTTTGGCTGGCAACAGATAACAAAATTACAATTTCTTTGGCTGACGCTGAAGTCCGTAATTGGTACCAGGCTGAAATTTCTTGAAGCCATCCGATTTCAATACTGGATAGAATTTAAGAAAAAATGTTCAAAACGTATTTAGCTGTCTCCTTTTGATACTCGTTGCTTGATATACTATATAGTGGACTAGTCACCAATGACGCCCTCAAAATAAGTCAAAATTCGTAACTTTAAGAAATACCCAATGGCGTGTTGCAGCGTCACGAATTACGGGCAAATAGCGTAAGCGGAGAACTGGCAAAAATTTAAACTATATATGGTCCGAAAGTTTCAATACTGTATACTAAAAGTTTTATACCATCTGCTCATCTGTAATTGTATTCTGTACTCTTTAATCTGTATGCCATACTCAGAAAGTTTCTGTAAAGAATTTCTGGAATTCTAGTTATTCTGGTCTAAAACTTCGAAGCTTTATATAATTGGCTACCAACGTGATACTCGGAGCAAATTCATGAATATCGTATTACAACATAAATACTCCGCTCACACTCACAGTTGCCAGCCTTTGCCCTTTCTTCTCAGTACAGTGCTTCTTTTCTTCTTATATAAACTGCTTCACTTTGTCCTTTCTTTCTTCTCAGTACAGTGCTTCTTCTCTTCTTATATAAACTGCTTCACTTTGTCCTTTCTTTCTTCTCAGTACAGTGCTTCTTCTCTTCTTATATAAACTGACTTCACTTTGTCCTTTCTTCTCAGTACAGTGCTTCTTCTCTTCTTATATAAACTGCTTCACTTTGCCCTTTCTTTCTTCTCAGTACAGTGCTTCTTCTCTTCTTATATAAACTGCTTCATTATCATTATGCCTCGGCGATACTCACACACTGCTTTCTGGGGGGTTCCGTTAGAAGTAGAACTTTAATTGAGGGATATCATCTCGTTAAACCGCCTTTTGTATAAATAGTTACAATTAAATCCGGCTCCTGGTGACCTGGTAATTGGACCATTGCAATGGTCCAATTACCAATCCTAGTGTCCTACTCTTAGTATTACTATGCAGTTGAAAAGTTGTCATTACATATGCTCATTCATGACACATCTGTACCAGCACAATGTACATGTAGGTATACACTATACCGTATAGTCATTACTATTCAAATCTAACTTATGTCTCACATTTCAATGTGTTGCTGAGTGTTCAGATCTTTTGTTTTCCCTCACGGAGTTATCGTACTTACAAGCTCAAATTTGTCGTTCGCGTTGTAATGGACTCACTCTGCGGCTTGCATGTGCTTTCAATATGTTTGCACGGTTAATTCAGAATAATCGCTGTTGACGTCTAAAGCGGAGCGTGGCGTGCGGCCGCGCGGCTCGTTGTGCGACGCAATTGCACGTGCAGCGTACAGAAATAAGTGACAAAATTGCGCGCGGTCATTTATTTCGTTGAGAGTGAGTCACGGTTGTCCGTTGTTTTGGTTGTAAACGTTCGGGCCCTTATCGGCGCTTTAAATTTTAAGATTTGTCCAATGTAAACATGAAATTTCAGACGTATGATTATTTATTACGAGTACTACTACTTGCTAACTTGCAAAATTGACAATAATGTCCTATTTATGTCTCGATTTAAATGAGGTACGCTTCGAGTCTGACTCGGATACTCGATTTATGCCCTGTGTACACTTATATGCCCTGTGTACACTTATAGGGCATAGGCCTGACTTTACATTAAACAGCAACATATCAACCAGTGGAATAATCCTAATAATTAGGTTATAGAAATTCACAATAACCGTTCAATTATGACTTTTTTACAGTAATCTTCCAGTTAAAACTAAAAGACAGTTTCAAGCCGTCGGTTAATTTATCTCAAAGCTAGGCTTTATCCCAACGGATGAAACACGCGATTGGAGAAGATTGCCAGACTTACATAACATAAATTTGGTTATAATATTGTTAATATGTACTAAATACCTTACCGCAAGGAAACGGTGTGCTAGATATTCAAAGTTACATACTTTAAATACTATACGTCGTACACTGCAAGTTGCACTATACCATTGGATAACAATTAAGCTATTGAGCTATAATTGCCCTTGTTGAACACTGGAGATGTTATAAATAGCGACGTTTGCTTCCGCCGCAGGTCCCCGGTGTTTTTATTTTATCGAACGCCTTAAACCGTCATACTAAATTAGTCATTAACTTTGTTGGCGACCATCTTAATGTATGATATTTTAGTCTTTTTCATCATACTAGCCTGAGCCTCATCATTGACTCCTAATAAGCTAATAGTGCAAACCTGTTTAAAAGTATAACTGTACGCCTATATTCAACAACTTGTACTTGAATGGCTTGTTTCACCCATCACCAGACATGGGTAAAAACTCAAGGGACTTAGCCAGATTATAACTATAATCTGGTTTAGTTCATTGTTCTTGTTAGTTCATTGTAGCCCATGAATTGTAGCCCATGGATTTATTCATTATTTGTGCAGATTGTACTAATGCTATATCATGGATCTTAATCATGTTCTTTGCAGTAATGACTGTAATCTACTGATCATCATTCAGTCATTTACAATTTTTCACCGTTTGTAAAATAGGCTTCAATTTCGTACTTAGCTACTTGGCAGTTAGCTTATTGGTTTTGAATTGAACATTCAAGGAGAAAGTATAATTTTTTCCAATTTGCTATTCCTGCACGATTTCCACCGATCACCATTCTTAGGCTAAAAAGCGTTTTCGGATCCAGCTCCAATAACACGAAGGTGAATCAACGTCCCTGCTGGCTGGAGTGATGCCTTCCTACCGCAGAGACGAGACCGGTGGTCCATTCTACAGTCGGATAAAATGTTTTAAATGCCAAAGAGTCGGTCACGCTGCTAGAAACTGTGTACGACTTACACATCATGAACAGCTGTATGACATTGACCGAATTGAGACTGGTATCAAATTCAGACACTACAAGTTCACCGATGTTACGGTAACCTGTCCGGGTTTGAAATGTTCGCTTTGTAAGGCTAAAGATCTGGCCGCAGAGAAGGCTAAGAAGCTGAATTTGTATGTGAAGAACGAAGAAACGCGAAACTGTGGCTGCATCATACCTGATCCCGAAACCGTCCCTGTAGACGAATTTAAAGATTTGCACCTCGACAAACGGTTTGTAGATAATATAGTCAACGAAAAGTGTTGTAACTTCGATGCACCGACTCCTATTCAACGTTACGCTCTCCCTATAATAACAGAGGGGTATGATGTAATGGGGTGTGCTCAAACGGGAACCGGCAAAACTGCCGCTTACATAATTCCTATGGTAAAGTTCATCAAGGACAACGGGTACAGCAAAAAGGCGGTGGGCCGAAGAACGCCTCAGCGGCCCGAGGTACTTATCTTGGCGCCAACAAGAGAGTTAGCAACACAGATCGCTAAAACGACCAGAAAGCTTACAAATGACATCAAGCCTAGTTGCGCGGTTTGCCTTGTATTTGGAGGTAATAGAGATCGCAGGGAGCAGCAAGCTGAGATTCGAAGAGGTTGTAACATTTTGATTGGAACTACTGGAAGGGTGCTTCAGCTTATTGACGACTATGCCATAACTTTGGACAACATCAAGTTCTTTGTTTTAGATGAAGCTGATAAGATGCTGGATATGGGATTTGGACCTGAAATCGATATTATCATTGACGAACGGAAGACTTTCATTACTCCAAAAAACCGACGACAGAGTCTGCTTTTCAGTGCGACTTTCAGAGATGACCTACGGCAAGTAGCAAGAAAATCGTTAAAAGACGATCACCAACTGATACAAGCTGGTGAAATAGGATCAGCTCAACCAGACGTTGAACAAAAGTTTGAGATGGTTGAAGATTTGGATGGTGACGGAGAAAAGGTGCAAAGAAGTGTCGTCCAAGAACAGAAATTGTCGCAGTTGAAACAACTTTTATTCAAATTAATGCTCAAAGGCGAAGAAACATTTCGTGAACATAGGTGCTGGGAAGACGAGCCTTATGATGGAAGAAAACATCCGAACTTAAAGGACTTCCTACTCCATGTTTTGGGAGGCTGCTCTGATAGGAAGATTCTGATTTTTGTCAGCACAAGGATAGCAGCAAGGGAAATATCCTACAGTGTTTCTGATTACCTATACGATCAACTGAAGGGTAGGTTTAGTCAACGTTTTGGAGACTTGGCTCAGGAGGATGATAATTTAATTGATAATTTCGGAGCGATTTACATGAGCGGCGAACTAGCTCAGCACGTCCGTGAGGCGAACTTGGATTTATTCAAGGATGGAGTTTATCCAATTATGGTTTCAACTAACGTACTTGCAAGAGGTATCGACATTGAAGGAGTCACTCATGTCATCAACTTTGACCTGCCACAAGATCTTCGCAACCTTCCGAAGTTTCGAGAGCACGACGAGGAAATATCGAGGGATAAAACAAAAAAGAAGCCCGAGAGAAACCAGTTCGAGGAATATATCCACCGGATAGGGAGGACTGGTAGAGCAGGAAACACTGGCATAGCCATCACCTTCTTTGAGCAGGAACATGACAAGAACCTAGCAATTCCTCTGGTTCGAATGCTTAGCAAGGCAAACCAGTTAGTTCCAAAATGGCTGGAGAAAATTGCTGAGGAACAGGGACGGTTTGATAGTCGTGATAAAGACGAGGGAAAAAGCGCGACACACGAAAAATATAAACTTGTTGACGATCAAAAAGAGAAGGATGAGAAATTAGAGAACATCTTACTAGCGGCTCTGCTTAAGGGCGACAAAAAATTCTGGAGTCCAAAACATCAATGCGGATCTCCGTCATTGAGAAACTACTTGCAGCACATGCTAGGAAAATGTTCCTATATGAAAATCATGATCTTTGTAAGTTCGGTTGAAGAGGCCAACAAACTAGCAGAGAATGTCACTCGGTACCTTGTTGCTGAATTGAGGAGAAAATTCGAAAATGATACCGAACATCAGAACGACGACAAAGCCATTCCTACCGATCATATGCCACTTTGCGTTCATGAAGGTTTAAGCAAAGATGCTCGGACAGAAATTTTCAAGAATTTTAGCGATCGTTTACATCCCATTTTGATTTGTACCAACACGGTCATGAGAGGGATGAATATGGAGAATATAACTCACATCATCAACTACAATCTACCTCGAAAAGTTGAACTCTTGCCAAGATTTCAAGAGCCCGAGAGAGAGATCAAGGATCAGAAAAAGAAAAACGTAACTGCCATAGAGTCAACAAGTAGGCAATCTATTTATAGAATTAACCCCGCGAATACAGGAAATGTTCAAAATGTTGGCGAGATGATAGCGTTCTTCCAGCGTAACAGAGATGAACATCTGGCGATTCCCTTAGAGGAAATGCTTTATGCTGAAAATCAGAAAGTACCCAAATGGCTGGCAAAGATAGCAGAGGAACAAAGGGGTGGCAAGGGTGGTGGAGCTGGCCCTGGAGGAGCTGGCCCTGGGGAACCTGGTCCTAGTGGAGCTGGACAACCTGCCACTAGGAAACCTAGCTCTGGAAAGGGGCGAAATACAGATCAGTGGAACGAAGATGACGGACTTTGTCCAGACGAAATCTGGGGTTCTGATTCAATCAAATCAGAGGAATCTTAATTTGGGAGGATCTTCAACATTGTTTTTTTTTCAACATTTAGTTGATGTGCGAATTGGATAATGCATGTAAATGTTACATGGTTCGTTATCATGATTATACTTCACTATTTAGATTTTAGCTTTATGAATGACGCTTGATTTAAAATTCTGATTTCAGAATCCTTTACTCTTTTAAAACTGTCATCAACCTATACCGGATGCAGCATTTAGAATAATTCAAATTTGTTCTTTAATACAGCGTATGAAGTGATGACAATTATGACCTAAGAGCAATGATATTGATAACAATTGATGTTTAAACTACATATAATGTACTAATAACGTCAGTAAATTATGTTTTACTTTAATTTTAATATTAGTAATAACTAGTATATGGCTATTGGGCATGGAAAACTTTTAATCCTTATGACGTCTAATAGTAAAAATACAAACGAAACATGGCTACAAAACGGGACTATAGTACTATACAACACGTAGTAAAAACACGTGACTACACATCACGTGACTACACAACACGTGACTACACAACACGTGACTTTACAACACGTTACTACACTACATTTATTGACTACAATACAACGAACCTTTGTACTGAGATCTTGAACTTCGTCTTGAAGGGCAATATTCTGAGCTCGTGCTGTAGTCAGTAGGTCCAATAGATGTGGAACAGTTGCTATTGCTGGGTCAATATCTGTTGATGATTTGAGTTTACATTTGGAAGTCATGACATTTCACATGAGGTGTCCTAACCAACGAATTATGAAGTAGTAAGAAACAGACTGATATTTACAATCTGAACTTCCTTCTAATCTCACTTCTGTAATCTCACTTCTGTTGGTGGTATCAGTTAAAAGTTCAGAACCCGACAATTGCCGACAAACTTTAACCTACCTAAAGCGTTACATCTCAAAACCACGTTGTTCGAATCAGGTCGGATTTTCTCCAGCTCAGTTCGATAACTCTCAACTTCAATCTGAAATTCTAGGGGCTGTAGTTAACAGGACAGTACAGCCAAGATATTCATTTGTAACTCTGATCTGAAATTCTAGGGGCTGTAGTTAACAGGACTGTACAGCCAAGATATTCATTTGTAACTTCGATACTGAAATTCTAGGGGCTGTAGTTAACAGGAGACTGCAGTCAAGATATTCATTTGTAACTCTGAACTCAAATTCTAGGGGCTGTAGTTAACAGGAGACAGCAGTCAAGATATTCACTTGTAACTTCGATCTGAAATTCTAGGGGCTGTAGTTTTCAGGAGACTGCAGCCAAGATATTCGTTTGTAACTTTGATTTCTGCGATAAAATCGAATAGTGATAAATTAATATAGGATAGGCGCCAGTAAATATGGTTAAACTGGAAAAAGGAAATGATTTTGTACAGATAATATACCTTCAACTTCGATATTGTTATTTCGGCCTCGCTTTGATTGATTTTGGGGCACATTCTGAGATTGCTTATGTCGCCCTTGGTGAGCTCCTGACCCATCGATTCTTCAGAATAGTGGTGATTGGAACTTGCTTTAGAGGTCTTCACGTCATCTTCAAGCATTGTATGTCCTGAAATAAGCGTGCCATGTTGCATAGTAACATAAATGCTAAGCTATATATGGACATGCACTTAGCTTTATGAAAGCAAGTCGTTATAGGAAGTGTTAAAAAGGAAAAAAAGCAGATGAAATTATGAAATTGCAGCCTTACAATCAATTATTATTTAAGAAAAATAACAAACTCCATACTAAATCAAAACTTACAATCAATTATTATTTAAGAAAAATAACAAACTCCATACTAAATCAAAACTCACCCATGTCCCGCACTGCGTTAAAATCTGTTTTAATATCATGTTGCGATTCAAACTTCTCCTCAAGCTTCTTGTGATTGTCCCCGATCGTTTCGCTAACGGCATGCTCTAAAGTGCCAGACATTGACTCTATCAAACTGAAATGAAACTTAGTGATACTTATCTACAACACATGAACTTCTTAGTTGAATAATGCACATACATACAGTCACTGCGAACCGTCAAGTTCAAAAGTTCTGATATAATAATAAAGGACAGTTATTATCCTCATTGTAATACTAATATTGATTAAATTAAATTTATTACGAAATTTTTATAGGATATCTTCATTACAGAAATTATATACTCCTTTGTTATAATCATGAATGTCTAGATTTAGGGTTGTAAATTACAAAATTCAAGATGATAAGTGGCCAATATTAATAAAGTTTAAAAAACTAGCTAACTTTTCTCATTCTTTTCACAAAAAATTTCAAAGCCGGGACTCGGGTTAAAGTTATTACAATTACATAGTAAGACATAGTATGCAGAATTAATGATTTTATTAGTATTACGATCGGTAGTTATGAATTTTTAGTTAAGTAAGAAATTGCCTTAGAAATTTGCTAAACGACAATGAAATTGGAATGGTATAGTACCCTGAGAAAGAATTCAGATACCTAACTGAAGTTCGAAGGTCGTGTTTAGACAGATCAATGCTTCTGACTGACTCACACTTTTGTCCTGGCAAATTCTGTTCTGAATTATTTTGTTCTGGCATCTTTTGTTCTGAAATCATTTGTGCTGATATCTGCTGCTGTGATTTCTGATCGGTACTCTCCAAAACCTCTGACAATTTTGAACACAAATGTGTTGAACTGCTCGAGTAAAGTTCGATTTTTGACTCCGCAGTACTGACGTTTGACATATTTTCTTTTATTTGCGCCTCCTCCTGATCCTCGGTTTTATCAATGAGTTCTTCCGATTCTGAAATGTTAAGCTCAGAAATCTGAGTAACGAACGTGTTGACGTTGTCCGGCGGCGACACATAATCCGCTTCTGCCGGCTGTACTTCACGATTGTCTGTTGATGACTGATCATTAACATTCTTATCATTAAGTTTAACACCAGCATAACAATCGTTAACTTGAGCCAAGTTCGTAGTAGATGGAGTATCAATAAGAGATTCAGGTTGAGACTCAGAGCTATTTTGAGGTTGAACAAGAATCATTCTAGAGGGACTTTCGACAAAGGAGGAAGCTTCAGTGACAGTGTCATTGTTTGCGTTAATTTCGCCACTCAGTGCCTTAGCAAGTGTTTCTTTGACTAACTCTGCGGAAACATCCTCTAAAGACTTTTTCATCGGGCTTTCTTTAGCCAGTATCAAGTTCTGATTACTTTCTAAATCGACCGAGGGCAGAGACTCAACTTTCCTTGCCTGAATAAAAGAATAACATTAAATTTAAGATTACGTTGGTTATAGTTATAAGATTGCTTATGGTTATATTGGTGCAATAATGCGATAATGATAGCATGAAGAGGCATATGCAATATCTACAGGGAAACTAAGAGGCCCTTTTCGAGAACTGAACGAAATTGCCAAGATAACCTTGGGTTGCTTACTTTTCAGATTCCAATGCACTACTAACGTATCGAGGACGTATATTCAGGTGTCTGAGCTGGGACTGGCTTAGTTGAAATTTCTTAAGTTACTTATTACTAACCTCCATTAAAGATGTTTCTGACATTGTTGGTCAACTTTTCTTGCTTGTTTTCTAGCCTAAATTCAAATTGTGAACACTAAAATTTGCTTTAAGTTTAATTAAACAATAAACGAAACAGCCGATGAAGACC
Organism: Mnemiopsis leidyi; assembly: GCA_000226015.1. Classification (NCBI taxonomy): domain Eukaryota; kingdom Metazoa; phylum Ctenophora; class Tentaculata; order Lobata; family Bolinopsidae; genus Mnemiopsis; species Mnemiopsis leidyi. The sequence continues at coordinate 131,907 of JH153326.1, forward strand.
ATTTGCAAAATAAGAGCACCGCAATATAAGGCTACATCGATCCACAGTTGATCACACTTTCACAACAATATAAGCGATACCTTTGACCATGCAACGACCAACCTCATTGAACTTGAACATAAGGGGTTATTCATTGCTGTATCATGATAGCCTTAATGCTCGTATATGACATTGAAGGAAAAATGTTAAACACAAATTTCTACAAAATCCAAAATGAAAAAATTACAAAATGTTAATGGAGCTCGAATCGTTATGCTATATTGCCGATAAGTGATTATCAACTTTATAGAGCTGGTAAAAGCTCGGCTGCTAAAAACGCTCTCAGGCCTCGATTTAGGAGACTTACATCACTTTCTAGGGAAATTGGAGTATAAACCCGTAACTCACTGCTGAACTGGAGGTGTTTACACTTTACAGCATATATAGGACCGAAACACTAGTTTATTATAGTTGTTAATCACTGTTTTTCTGAGCCAGTCCTTCCAAATGGACAAGAAAATACAAGGAAAAGTGATTGTGAGACTGGCTTTATCACAACTATGATGGAATCACGTTTGAAAAAGTGGAGTTTGTCCATAATTAACTGTAATAATTGATTGATCAATCACGCGCTGCGCGGCGCTTTTTTCTGTTACGGACGATATTTTTTGCGGTCCTTTATTCATTGAATTTTCTTTTGCGTGTTCCTGCGAAATGGACCAGTACATGATTCCTCAAAATGGAGACATTTTCAAAGTCACCAAATAGACGTTTACAGTTTACTCAGATGTTTTATTCGGATATTTATTCAGGCGTTCATTCAGATGCCTCAGAAATGTTTCACAGTATGAGTAATCATGGACTTAAATGGACAGCGATGTTTTTTCTACGTTTTGTGCATTGCGGAACAAATGCATTTAGCGGATATGATATCCTCCATCTCAGCAGCAGGTTTTTTTCATCGTAGTATACTACGTTATCACGTGAATTGTCGGGACACTCCTTAAGGAATCATCAAATGTTTCAACTCTGATATAAAAACTGTTTTACTTTAGAACACAATGCTATTGTAGAAACCTTTGCCTTCTACTTTTGCCACTTTTAGGGGGGTATATGGTTGGATTCGACAGCAGGGTCCCTACCTCAGCAGTAGTTCTCTGTGAATCAACCTTTTAGTACCGACATGGTCACAAAAAGTAGAACATAACGCAATTATATTTTCCCTGCTCTTGTGAAGGAATAAGGATGATGATGAAGGGTGTTTGTTTCACACGGAAACGTCTGACATGCTAAAATGAATGATTTGTGAGTTCATGATATGAAATGGAAATGATCTTTCATTATCAATTGTATAATAAAGGAAGAATTTTCTGTTACATAGATCATGGAAAGATGATAAAAATGAATAAAACGCGGGTTAACGTTTTCTAAAATAGAATATAATTTTCAAGTATACATCCATAGAGGAAATGATGATCTCTCTAAATATATCATGTTGTACAAAAATAAGCATGAAGTATTTACCGTAAAAGAATTCAAAAAAAATAATAATCAAACGGGAACAACTATACTAATAAACAATATTAAAGCTAATAACCTCAACTCAGCTCGATTAAGAAGCTCCTAACAACATCCAACGATCAATTAATTAATTATCTAACAAATCAATTAACCAATCAATCTTCCCAACATCTTTAAACGACTAAAACAACAGCAGATGTCGGACGGAGGAAATGTCGATTTTCCTAGCAGATATTCAACACTACCACGCAGCGTTGAAGTGGTCGTTTTCTTTTCCTTGAGCGATGACAGAAATAGCTTTCCATGGATATTCAGTTTTGTTGAGGTAGTTGGCGGCGTAAGATAAACCATTCTTCCTCTCGTCAACTGATGCTTCTGTTGGGATTGTTTTGTGAGTGGAGTGGAATTTGAACCTGCCTCGCATATCTATGTCATCTGAACATATACAGACATACGAGGATTCAACTAAAGATAAAGGAGTCGATCTTGGACAGAAGTCTGATTCAGAATAAGTTCAGTTAAAGATTGGTACACAATATGACTACAGACACAACGGCCACTAAAAAATTGCAGTGAAACAGGAGAAATAAAGTGAAACAGGAGAAACAATGTGAACCAGGAGAAATTTAGTGAAACATGGGATATAATGCGAAACATGGGATATAATGTGAAACAGGAGAAACGACGTGAAACAAGAGAAATATAGTGAAATATGAAAAACAAAATGAAACATGATAAATATAGTGAAGCATGATGAATGAAGTGAAATATGATAAACATAGTGAAACAGGAGAAGCAAAGTGAAACAGGAGAAATATAGTGAAATAAGAGAAACAAAGTGAAACAGGAGAAACAATGTGAAATAAGAGAAACAGGAGAAACAAAGTAAAACAGGAGAAACAGGAGAAACAATAGTGAAACAGGAGAAACAAAGTGAAACAGGAGAAACAATGTGAAACAGGAGAAATCTAGTGAAACTGGAGAAACAAAGTGAAATAGGAGAAACAATGTGAAATAGGAGAAACAAAATAAAACTGGAGAAATATAGTGAAACTGACCTGCTCCCACCCAGACGAAACATTCGTTCTCGCTGTCCAAAACGTAAACATTGTTGGAATCCAGACTGTCCTTTGAGACGTTTTCTACAGGGTCCATGTCCAGAGACCCGTCGTTGTCTGAGATCTGATAATGTTTACATGTGATATTGACACGTGATAATGACACGTGATAATAACACGTGACAATGGCAAATTACTTGATATTAACACGTGATGCTGCAGCTGACACGGGATATTACAAACTTAAATGCTTGACGCAGTCTTATTATATATGGGCTGTCTCCTAAAGTTCTGCGTCTTGAATAATTCATGTTGAAAATAATACGAAATACTTTATCATTCCGTAACAAAACTTGGTACATACGATATTACGCTTCACATGATCGGTGTTCCTGTAGACTAATAGGTTGAACCCGTAAACTAACCACAAATAGCTTGTTACCGCCCCATTCAACAGCAGGCTTTTCTTTCTTGCCAGCGTCCTTGAAGTGCTGAAACAGATTCATATCTTACTGGCCATGATGTTTCGAGATGAGCATTCTGATACAGTGATACACACAAGAAATAAAATTACAGAGTTAGTTAGAAGAATATTTTCTAAAATGTGCACTTGAAACAAACAGTGATATTCTTCAGAATATTCTTTCAAAATCAATTAAAATTTACAATAAACACAGCTTGTAAACTGACAGTTCCACTTACCCCAGCAATTTCAGGGTTTTCGAAGGGAGCACCGTCAATGATGTGTTTTCTGGCTTTACCACGACAACCCAATAGCCTGGTTACTTCTTGTGCGGCGGCGTATTTCTCATCGTGTGTACTGTTGTCACCTGTTTGTTGTTACCATGGTAACTGTTACTGTTATCACCTGCTTGTTGTTACCATGGTTACTGTTACTGTTATCACCTGCTTGTTGTTACCATGATTACTGTTACTGTTATCACATGTTTGTTGTTACCATGGTTACTGTTACTGTTATCACCTGTTTGTTGTTACCATGGTTACTGTTACTGTTATCACCTGTTTGTTGTTACCATGGTTACTGTTACTGTTATCACCTGTTTGTTGTTACTGTTTCTGTTAACACCTCTTTGCTAATTTTATAAGGCCTGGATGGATAGTTGGTGGTCCAATATGTAGATTGATGGTTTGAGCAGGCCGCTCTATCGCTCATAAATGAGGTCACATTATCTAGTAGGTGCATCCTGAGTTCTACATTCTTCACGAATCGTGCTGTAACTGTCTTTCTGTGTTAAGCCGAAATTTCTTTCAATATTTTCATAATTCATTGCTTTCATTGCATTTGGTTATTGGTTACTGATAATTATCTTCGTGATAATATTAGAAGCGAAGAAAAGGGACAAATGAACTACACGTTTAATCTCTACATCATACAGGTTTCTTTAAAAGTTAACAACGATTATGAAACAATCGAAATATAGCTGACCGTTAATCTGATAGATGGAGTTTCCTAAATCCAGAATAAAAACATCATCCTCGCTGTAGTTGCTCTTCTTCAGGGAAACTTCCCGAACTGTTATCTTTTTGTTCGTCTCTGGAGGAGAGAAAGTTAGGATTTACCGTCATTTCTTTTTCTACATTAATCGTAGTTTACATGAGAACAATGTGGTAGACAGACTTCAATACATTTGGACAAATCTAAGCCCCTATTTCTGTTCGTTAGTCCTTCGCACTAACATACACTTCTAACTACATTGGTAAAATAGTGCTGTATGTAAGACAACAAGGAGTTAATATACTCCCAAGTTCTGGAGTTTAACTAGGAAAAAAGACTTTTGTAAATATCGTGTGCATTAAATGGACACAATTGTAGAAATAACTAAAAAGATTCCCTAATTTTATGAGAGACAAGATAGGAACTAGCCCTGTGAGACTGAGTAGTACTTGTAGTGCTGTACATTATATTATTTAGTGCTTCAAGAAGGAGTAGCGACAAGCGGTCACACAGCAGTTACTTGTTGTGTTAGGCAGTGCTTAGTTAATTAACCATGCGCTAAGCGGCTAAGATTGAGTCGTGTAGGTAGTAGCATTTAACATAAAGTATAAGTAACATATAAGTATAAGTCATCACTTATATGATACATAAGTAACATATAAGTATAAGTCATATGATAGTTTCAATGAATTTGTTCGTTTTCAAACTCTGAAGACGAAATTCGCTCAGGTGAAGAAAACTCCGTAGCGAGATATATGAGCTAGGTTAAAGCTAGGTTAAGCTAACGTTGAAGCTAACGTTGAAGTTAACGTTGAAGGTAACGTTGAAGTTAACGTTAAGCTAACGTTAAAGCTAACGCTAAGCTGTGCTTTAGAGTGCGAAATATGTGAAAATTTGAGTAGCAGGAGAAAGGCACACACTTAGTATCGTTACTTACTCCTCTTTTGTTTCTGTACTGACAATAAAAGGGAAATTAGTAAAATAATGGGTTTGACACAAAATTATGTGCAAAGCTGATGTTTATCTGTCTTTGTAATCTCGATAGGTTATGATTGAAGCTAAATAGCTATGATTAAATATTTCAACGAAAATGAACACTGCTCACTGAGTTCAAATATCATGTATAGTAGTATTAAGGTCAAATAAGGCTCTATAGCTTTTTGTGAACGCCATGTACCATGTACATGCAATGAAGTAGTACAGTATTTACCCTCATGATATGTGGTACAGTATGATGCTATGTAAAATATGTTAAATATGTAAAATATATATGATGTAGTTAGCATTAGGTTAATGGTGTCATGTTGTTATTCACACTGTTCAGATTTAAGTGAATCTTCGCGATGTTGTTATAAATTGCAAGTTCTTGAGTAGGAGAAGGGAAGGAAGTGTGGAGGAAAAGAGAGGTTAAAAAGAGAAAGAGGAATATAAATAAATAAAGTAGGGGCTGGGATGGAAGTAAGGGCGAAGGACAGGAAAATGGGAAGTGGCCGAGGGAAGGCAGAAAAGGCATAGAAGAAGGATGAGGAAAATGAATAAATGGGAGAGCGACGACAAAATTCGTCCATCTTCATTGACTTCTGCATATATCGACAGGGCACACTGAAGAAGATAAAGAAGATGAAGATAAAGAGGATGAAGAATACACTTACGTTTCTTGACGTGGAACAGTCGAGGAGTGTACGCCTCAGGAAGAACTCTATTAAATCCCGTGTCAGCTCCACCCTTCAGTAGCTTTATGGCGGGGAAGTAGGACTTAAACAAGTTTGACTCGTGACTTCCAACCTGGAAATAAACAGAGTTAAGTACTTTAACAGTAATGTAATAGTACTTTAACAGCAATGTTACTATGATAGCTAACTTACCATGATATGAAACATAGCAATATTTCATTAAACAGTGTGGAGAGTGGTTAGTGTGTAACGTGTGTGTAACGTGTAAGTAATGACATTATGTTAGAGAGATCGCTAGATCGTTACACGCGAGATGTAGGAAGATAATGCTGCTCTCGCAGAGAGAGAGAGAGAGAGAGAGTGAGGTAAATGTTAATGTTACGGGGGTGTTAGAGGGGTTGTTAGAGGGGTTGTTAGAGGGGTTGTTATATACGAGGTGTTGGGTGTTATACGGGTTTATACGAGTCTGGTGATGATAGTACTGACAAGTCCCCCCTTTTCTCTACACTCTGCCCTTGATCCGGGTACTCTTCAGACTACACACAGCATTATATGTCAGACATTTTACTTTACTAGGGGTTGATAAACTTACATAGAAAGTTGGAATACCCGGCGGTCACCTTGGCCGTGTAACCGGATTCTTATTTGTAGAAGTCTAGAGTTTAAGTGTTTCCTGAGACTTAAAGACTTATTTGTAGAAGTCTAGAGTTTAAGTGTTTCTTGAGACTTAAAGACTTATTTGTAGAAGTCTAGAGTTTAAGTTATTCCTGAGACTTATTTGTAGAAGTCTAGAGTTTAAGTGTTTCCTGAGACTTTTAAAGACTTATTTGTAGAAGTCAAGAGTTTAAGTTATTCCTAAGACTTAAAGACTTATTTGTAGAAGTCTAGAGTTTAAGTGTTTCCTAAGACTTAAAGACTTATTTGTAGAAGTCTAGAGTTTAAGTGTTTCCTAAGACTTAAAGATGTTACCTGGTGCGTGCAGCATGTCAGTTTAAATTAGCACCCACGAAATGCGTCAAGAGAGTTACTGTGAAATTACTACAAATTACAAAGCTGTCAGCCCTACGAGGGAGTGGAGCTATTGCAACAAACACTGAATTATAAGGTTTAGCGAGAAGTGCGCACCGTATAAGGTAATAAAACTAAGTTTAAGTTTCATATCCTTATATGGTGTGTTGGTTGTTAAGATAGTCAGGTGTGGTAACGAGAAAATATATTTGTATATCTTCGATTATACAACTTTCTGATACTATAGAACTACTATAGAACTACTATAGAACTTAATGGATCTAAGTGGAGTTAAGACTTGTGTACGGTAGACAACTTGCAATTATAGTGAGTGCTACAAAAACGTCATAACATTACATAACATTACATCAATAAGATGTATTATGGCCGAAAATGTACACATTTATACAGATTAATCATAGTCTCTTTAGATTAATCATAGTCTCTTTTTATTGTGTACGAAAATGTACACATTTATACAGATTAATCATATTAGTCTCCGTTAGTATTAAGCTCCGCAGTAAATAATGTGAGCGCAAGTCAGTCTTACTCCAGTATTACAAACGGTGTGACATCTTGAGGTGCAAAATATTGGAACAAGAATTCGGCTTGCAGTTAAACAACTTTTGGAAAAAATAAATAACAACTGAATAAGGATGAAATGATTTCTATTAATTGGACTAAGCACTAAGCAGGTTACCATCACTATCAAAAGTTTAGATAGCTAAACAGAGAAACAGATATCTACCTCTCTGTGCTGCACAGGCTTGTCGTCAAGAAGAGTGTCGAGTTCCACAGTTTTGTAAGCAGCTGTACCGTACTCGTCCTGCGTGCTGTACTTGCCGATCCAGAAATGAACGTCGTAGAGAAGTTCGTCCTCTCCTTCGTTCCTGTGTCACGTGACTTTTAAGTCGCAGTAGATTGTCACGTGATACCTCATTTTATTAGTACAGTTAAAGCGAACTCTGATCCAGAAATTTGCTTTGACTGTACTGATCAAATGAGTTATAATTCTGAATTATATTTGTCACGTGGCAAGACGCCTTAAAGTTTCGCTCATATTGGAGGTGAAAAACTTACTTATTGAGAAAGAACAACAAATAGTGAGTTTAGAACAACAAATAAGTTGACATTATTGAGGATTATATGAAACTTACTTTTAAGTCTTGAGGATGTTATAAAACTTACTTGTATGTATTGAAGATGATATAAAACTTACTTGTAAGTATTGAGGATGATATAAAACTTACTTGTAAGTATTGAGGATGATATAAAACTTACTTGTAAGTATTGAGGATGATAT
>JH153326.1:149036-178344 GCA_000226015.1 Mnemiopsis leidyi
TTGGAAATCGAGCTGCATCCAGGCTCGCCCTGGTGGTAAATAATAGTTATAAACTTGTCGACCTGCACTATAAACTGTTGGAAATCCAGCTGCATCCAGGCTCGCCCTGGTGGTAAATAATAGTTATAAACTTGTCGACCTGCACTATAAACTGTTGGAAATCCAGCTGCATCCAGGCTCGCCCTGGTGGTAAATAATGTAACAACTTTATAAACATTAGCTTATAGACAATAAGGTAAATAAAGTGAAGGTCTTGCTATAATTACAGTAAATCTTGTTGAGCTCTAAAATCCTATAACTGTGAAATTGTTAAAATCTATACCTCTCCCTCTCCCTTAATAATAACTTTATAGACAAATAAGAAGCACAGTATATTGCCCTATCAAAAGAAAGAACCAAAACAAACCTTCGTGAGTGCACTTTCTTGCAGAGCCGAAACCTTCTAGAAACACTTGACACAACTCATTGATACTCAGAGACCATATCATTTGGTACACCTGATGTGTTAAAATCACGTGTTTTGTGGGAAATATCACGTTTTTGAGAAATATTACGTGTTTTGTGGGAAGTACGGTCACGTGTTTTTTGGAAAATATCATGTGTTTTGAGGGAATTATTACGTGGCAAAACCCCAGATGTGATAAATAGATTTTTCTAGATATTGGAAATCTTAAAAAAAGTCATAAAAATTACTAATGTATATTGTCAATATTTGCAATTTGAAAAGTATCAATGAAAAACTGATAACCTCAACAGGAATCGGAACAAATGTGCTGACGACAGATATCTTCTGTTGCATTGCTTCCATTTCCTGACAAAGAACACTTAGAAAATTTAGGATTGAGAAATAAGTTATAGAAAAAAGTAGCCATACTAATCATGTTAACAGCCTTTGCAAGTAGACCAAAAACACGACGCGGCTGCATTCCTTAAATTTCTATTTTTTCCAAATTAAATGAGTCAATAGAGAAAGCAATTCTCGAGGAGAAGTAAAAGATTCTAACCAATAAGAAGCTATGAAGCACTTTTTTCTATTTTCTCATTGGTCAAAATTTGTTACCACTCTCCAAAATGCCTTACTCTTTAATCTCTAAACACATATAAGACTTACCTGTAACATAACGTAAACATAAGAGTTAGGTTCGCTCATCAGTTCCTTGATCTCCCACTTAACGTTGCCCATCAACTGTAACACAGCACCGTAGGACATTGCTTTAGCCGCCACCCCACTGTAAACAGCCTCCCTGAGTTCTCTTGATAGGGGCAGCGTCTGGGAGTGGAACCGGAGTCAGGAGAGGAGTTTAAGTTATAATTGGAGTCAAAACGTCATCGGTGACTCAATACTCGTCGTCATTGACGGATTTTTCTGACGGATTGAAACTTGACGACTCGTCAAGTTACAGTCCCTCAGAAAAGTATAAAAGTTTTGTTAAACCTGGTTGTAGAACTGGTTGAGGAAGTTCAGTTTATCTCCAGGTATCTGATTATCCAGGTATTCCTTCCACAGATCGAACTGCGATGCCAAAAATACCAGAGATTCCGTAGCGATCAGTCGTTCCTTCAGTCCGAAAAGGTTCTGAAATTGTCCCGGTTACAGGCGATTCTCACAAGTTCTGAAATTATGGTCATAATCGAAAATAAATGTTTAACTTAATTACGGGAGGCCTCATAAAAGCTCATGTCAGCTAATGCCTACTATCTATGGATATGACGATAAGATATGTCCACATATATCCTGCCTAGTCAATGTGGAACCATTTTTTGATATGTGATAGCCAGATGGCCAGATATGGCCAATCAACATTGGAGAGCTATCACGTGTTAAAACGATTCGTGACCCCTCCACTACAAAATATCTATATATTATCTTATCAGAAATAAAAACCGAGTAAATACCTGAGCGTCGTGTAGATTGATGAGGTCTGATACTTGAGGCGGAGGGATGTTGATGCCGCTTGGTCGGGGCTCGTCACCTAGGATTATCGAACTTTGTATCTTTAGTAACAGCTGCGCTAATCTGAAGATGCTTGAGGGTTAGTTACAGAGATTTCGTTACTGTAAGTGAAAGAATAGAAAGAAAACGTAAAAATACGTCCCTGTTTTCAAGAGCTAAATCGTCAAAAAACAAAAACCAGACAAAAACGAGCACACAAACAGTTACGCTGCTACAAACAAAAAGACGAACATACAAAGAATAAAAAACAGGCAATAACACAAACAAACGAACAAACAAACGAACACAAAAACAGAAAACCCGCTAAAAACCTCGGATTGGAACTCTCCACATTAGTAGACCCGAAGAACATGTACACAGCGTACATGTAGTACTCGAACAACTGGGACATGGACAGCAACACGTCAAACGCTATAGGCTTCAGACTGTCCATCATCAACATGTACTTTCCGATGTACCTGAATAGTTACCGGTTAGAAACTGTGTTACCCGTTAATTAGTGTTTGTTACTAAACAACATAATGGGTAACGAATTAACATTTACCAGAGAGTTAACATTTTCCGGAAAGTTAACATTTACCACAAATTTGGACTGGTAGCGGATGAAAATTTAGTCTTATAACAGTACTGATTTTGATGTTTTTGTCTCTGTAAGACAAAGAAACGCAGTTTTCTCTAAAGATGACACTCCTTAGTCTACAGAGACAAAACACATCAGAACATTTACCTTAACACGTTTAGAGTCGTGTTAGTCAGGATGGGGCCGTCTCTACTGGAGTTATGGAATGTTACCTTGCTTGTCATTTTCTTTCGCTTGTTTCCCTGTGAATTGGGGGAGTCTTTAAGGAGACTTTATACGAGTAATTGACTTTATTCGAGTTATACACTTTATTCGAGTAATAGACTTTATTCGAGCTGTATCATGAATACTCAAAATGAGCATCAGTTGTGGAACTGTTTCGAATACAAATGATGATTTAAATGAGTCATCTACATAAGAATTTTGAAAATTTGTTTCTTTGTAAATGCAATGTTTTGTGACGAGCTATAATTGTCAGAAGTTGTAGTTGATCTCAGTTCACCTTGTCATTTTCATTTGTACCATCCTCGACAAAATCTTGTTTCAATTCCTCATTAACATCAGAGTCTGAATCTTCCTGCGGTCAATAAGTTTCAAAATAGGAATTAAAGGGAGATTGGAATCGATGATTTGAACGAGCACTACATATGTGGTGATATTGATAATGTGATGAGATTGATGGTCGTAAGATTCTTCGTTTTTGAACACTATTCAAACAATGATTATATCCACATTTCTAAACAATTGTTCGTATAATCCTAACCTGGAAATCAAAGAAACTCTCCTCCATGACATTTTCGTCAGAAAAGATAAAGGGAGACGAAGTTTTTTCAGAAAAGTAGCTCTTATCAATCTCGTTCAGCCTGTAAGTGTGGAATTATTTATCTAGACAAAGGAAAACTAAGCGTTTGTGAGTTCAGTACTAGCGCCATTCGCCAACTTCATTCTGCCAACACAAAAGCAAAACAGCGACAAGTTAAAGGTGTGGACCTTGACTAAACTCACTTCTTTTTGGCGTTGTTTTTAGTGGCCATGAATCTAAACTCATTGAGTTGCAGGGTAGTAAAAGTAGGTTTAACAGGTAGTAGTTCCCATAGTTCCATGTTCAGAAACATGTAAAGTTCCTGAAATATGTAGACTTGTCACTTGTCAGGACTCAGGGGGTAAAATGTGAAATATCTTGAGTGAGATTATGTTCATAAATTTATCTCCAGTGTGCTGTAATGTAGGGGAAACATTGTCAGACAATGTTATAGAGAACCACGGAACACTAATTACTGAATGTAACTTTGTGGGTAGCCAGCTAAATCAGTCTACCTGCTATACAATTTTCTAAGCGTTCTTTAATTCCGCGAATTAGAACGAGATTTGGGCTTAAATGCGCGCATAAGTACCATACGTGTAGCGCTTAGAAATCACAAATTTAGAAGAGGCGTGTTACATTCTGAAAAGGGAAACGGAGTAAAATGCGACCGCCTCTCGCTCTGCATCATTGCCAGCATTGTTACGAACCGCCGGTTGCGGGGTTCAAATTTCCACTTAAGTTTAACAAAGAGATGTGGAAGAAACAATAACCTCGGTCCGAGAAGTGTGGTAACGTCTGAAGTACTGCACACTTTGCGCTCTGAGCGGTTCTCTTAAGAGGTCACATGGAATGTTGGGCGTTCCACAAAACTCCTGTCCTACCTGTAAGATAACTATTATAATATGACGGAGATATGTTTACGGCGGAGGACAAATAATATCCTTGATACAATCGAAGTAACTTTTACTGTGTTTTGGTGCTTTTATGGACTATCTCTATCACCTTACGAGTCATAAAATTGCCACCCAAATATCAATTATAATATAAATGATATAGGTATTTTTACGGCATAAAATTATTTGCTTCACACGATCGGAGAAACTTTTATTGTCTTCTTTTTGTGTTTTAGTGGGCAAAATGAAGCACTGCACTAACGAATGTTAAGTTTAACCTGAATGAGTCTGTTAACAAGGTCGAGAACTTTGATAAAATCGTCGAACTGGAACTGAGATAGATCTTGCGAAGTGAGATAGGGATTAACTTTGTTTTGGACGTCCTGCCATATCCTGGGAAGTGTATAACAGCTACTAATCTTGACATTAGTGACGTCAATATCATTTTACTATAGGGGTGAATTACTGCATTTGCTAATTATGTTTAATTTGGAGGTGGAGGAAACTGTGGTAGTCTGGATATTTAGGAATCTTAAACGATGAGCAACGCCAAAGATGATATATGTCGAAAAGCTAAAATGATATGTCAACATACAAATAAACCTCGCTAAACCAAGCTGAAGTTTCTGTTGAACATAATTCTTATCGAACTGAGATAACTTTTCATCGCAACTATTATTACTGTAGTGATAACTCAACATCTTTTGATAACTCGTCATTATCCCTGAAATAATGCAGAAGTCATATAAAATACAGGAGTTAGATTAAACAGCTAAATTACTAACATCATTTTGCTAACAACTAGAATTAAAACCGCACTATGGGACACAAACACGCGATTTCACTACAAAAACACGTGCCGTCACTACAAAAACACGTGATATCAGTACACAAACACGTGCCGTCACTACAACAACACGTGACGTCACTACAGCAACACGTGACGTCACTACAACAACACGTGCCGTCACTACAACAACACGTGACGTCACTACAACAACACGTGACGTCACTACAACAACACGTGATGTCACTACAGCAACACGTGACGTCACTACAGCAACACGTGACGTCACTACAGCAACACGTGACGTCACTAAAAAACACGTGACGTCACTACAAAAACACGTGACCTACCCCACAACGTTGTCAGTACATTGGAGAGACACTCAATGTACAGTTCCGGAGGGACAAATCTACACAAGTCCTCGTACTGTATCTTCTGGTCAACTGACGTGTTACTCGCATACCTGAAACGTAACATTGTGTTACTGTCGTTACACTGGCGTTACTGTCGTAACAATGGCGTCTTGTTTTTGATTACACAGCTTACTAAACATAAACCTGTTCTGTAAAGTATAGCATGGACTCAAGCTATGAGCTAGCTCAAAATGAAAACTTAGTTTTATGAGTTCACATTTTACAACGACATATTAAAATCTAAATAACCTGTAAACAGTCTCGTAGGTTCTGGAATGTATGGCGCTTGTGAAGTGCATGTGCAGCTGATCCATAGCACTTTGCAGTTTTCCTGAGCCGAGTTCAAGTCACGTGATTACTTACTTAGGTAGTAATAGCTGAATTTTTAATGAAGTTTGCGAGGATTGGTAAAACTTACAAATATTTTAAAACACAAACCCAGTAAGAGATACGCGGTTGTTATCTTGCTATAACGGTCATGGTCGAAGTTAATACACATCACAGAAAGTACCTCATCTAACTTCTCTTCTATCAAAACAGCTGTGTCTTTTAACTTGGAGTTCAAGTCCTGGCACATTTGATAATGTAAAAACAGGATTTGACTCGGTGTCTGAGCTGGGACTGGCTTAGTTGTGTTGCAGGATTTGACTCCTTCAAATATTTGAAATAGCTTGAGAATGCAACTAATAAGAAACTTGTGAAAACTTATAAAAAGTGAGTAAGCAGGTAATTATACTTTTATATCAGAAACTGACATGTATACACGTGTACTGACGGTAAGTAACTGACCTGTATACACGTGTACTGACGGTAAGTAACTGACCTGTATACACGTGTACTGACGGTAAGTAACTGACCTGTATGCACGTGTACTGACGGTAAGTAACTGACCTGTATGCACGTGTACTGACGGTAAGTAACTGACCTGTATGCACGTGTACTGACGGTAAGTAACTGACCTGTATGCACGTGTACTGACGGTAAGTAACTGCAGCATGTTGGCAGTCTCTACACAACTGTATTGCACCAGGAAAGTCTTCCTTATCTATAAGTTCTCTTAATCTCTCGTCAGTTTTATGTAGGATCTTTATTGTCCTGTAGAGAAAATGTTCCTATCATTGAGGTAAGTAACATATTGAGTAATATAAAGCAAGGATAAAGCAAGGACTGGTTAACTACATTGTGTCCTAGCAAACTGGTACAGGGTTGTAGATAATGAACTAATTATATGGTATGGATTCGACATGTCGTATTTATTTAACTATATATTTATTTAGCTATATTATTTAGCTAGATCTCACTTGAGAGTGTTAAGAAGGGCTATCAGTCTTTGTCGTTGAGAATAATATCCAAGTAATGTTATAGCACCGTCAGTCAATCCTAATTTAGCTTGTTTTACCGAACTGAAATACTATCTGTCATAATCTTACGCTATAAAGTGGGTTTAATAATCATTACAGAACTTAAACTACTCAAGAAAGTATTTTAGTAAGCAAGAAATAAGTATCGGAGTATCAGACGACAAAGGCCAAGTTATCATGGAAGCCGTAAGAAAGACGGAATTTTATTCTTAAGTAATTCCAAGATTCCAGTTCAATTATAATCTGATATCAACAATCCAGTTAAAATCACAATCTGATATCAACAATAATTGCAAAGATATTTTATATTATCAAAGACCTATAATCTGGTATCAACAATAACTGCAAAGATATTTTATATTATCAAAGACCTACAATCTGATATCGACAGTGACTGCAAATGTTTTCTGAAGATCCTGCTCTAACTCTATCACTCGGTCGAGTTCTGTGTTAAACTCTTCTTTCTTGTTGAGAAGCTCGTCCGTCAGCTTCCTCCCCACCTAGTATTAAGTATTTCAGTTTACATTGTTCTGCGCATACAACATTGTACATACAACATTGTACATACAACATTGTACATACAACATTGTACATACAACATTGTACAACATACAACATTGTACATACAACATTGTACATACAACATTGTACATACAACATTGTACATACAACATTGTACATACAACATTGTACATACAACATTGTACATACAACATTGTACATACAACATTGTACATACAACATTGTACATACAACATTGTACATACAACATTGTACATACAACATTGTACATACAACATTGTACATACAACATTGTACATACAACATTGTACATACAACATTGTACATACTACATTGTACATACAACATTGTACATACTACATTGTACATACAATATTTTACATACCACATTGTACATACAACATTATTATGTATTGATGTGTTGCAAAATTTGAAGTTTCATTCATCCATTCATTCATGACATGTAGTAATTTTGGCACTATTTATCAAACCCGAAATAGGTTTAGTAAAAGTAGATCTGTTCATCTAAACTGTTCTGATTGATTGATTGATTAAACAGGAGCATATGTTTTGCAGATGAGCTGCGCGAGTTTGATACCGATTATTAAACAACGGTATTTTCAAGCAAGGGAGGTTGCTAACATCCTCACATTGACCTGTATATATATAAACTGCTTATTTTGCATGCATACTAATCTGTTCTCTATCTTTACTCTTGATCTAGAAAAATTTTACTATTACGGCAGGCTGCGTTCTGTGCGAAATTACAAAGGTGTCAGAAAATGAGACGTGCCCGATAAAATTTTAGAATGTAACAACAAATTGATTGTTTATTTCTCAGGTATCTTTTTGTCATTGGCAAAGAATCGTGCAGAAAAAATAACATCTGTACCCAGACTTTTACAGTTATACGGAAGGGGCTCCTGGAAGGTTCTAGATCTTTTAACGGAGACCCTCCTCATTTAATCCTCAATTATTTGGCTGAGTAAATCGAGGAAGATTGCATAGGCAAATGCCCTTAGCGCACTCCTCTAGGATTGGCAGATCTGTAGTTCTGTAGTCTCAGATAACAACTTACAAAGTAGTGCTGTAGTCTCATCTGTCTTCGCTTTTCCTCCAGAGCAATCAAGTCTGTTTCATTTTCAG
This sequence comes from Mnemiopsis leidyi, assembly GCA_000226015.1. Lineage (NCBI taxonomy): Eukaryota > Metazoa > Ctenophora > Tentaculata > Lobata > Bolinopsidae > Mnemiopsis > Mnemiopsis leidyi. Next base: position 157,498 of record JH153326.1, read on the forward strand.
GAAGCTCCTGTGACACAGAACAACATGAAGGGAATTATTTTTCATAAACTTTTTGTCTTCCTGACATTTATTAGTTGCTGTAAGTTTTTTAGCAAATTGATGGCAAACGATAAAAAAGTTTTAAAAGATGTGAGACCCTTCACAGCATATTTTTTCTATATTTTTAACAAATACATACAGTCCCCACCTGCAAAAGCTTGAAACTAGGATCAATGTCTCCAGTGAAAAGAATCTTGTCGATTCCTTTCATTACTTGTTCACGCTCTTCTGGGTCATCTTTGTGGTCTTCCCAATCTTTCTGAATGGCAAAGGATTGACAACTTGATTCAATCAGTTCTAAGTATTCTTTCAGACTTTAGACATCATTAACTGGGCAGGTACCTAGTCAATTTGATATCATAATTAATCAAACGTTTCTTTGTACTTTATCAAAAATGACACATGGTCATGGTAAATACCTGTTAAAGTAAGTCTTACCTTTGTACTAATGTTTTTTTCATCAAGGAGGATAGGTTCATCCTCGATGGAATCTATTGATCTCTGCTGATGAGTATGAATTAGTGATCTTATCTTGTCCATGGTGATCTGATTTCAAAGATCAAATTGTAGTGTACCTCTACTCCATTTTAGGTTTAAGTGTACCCGTATTTGGTAATGTGCCTTGGTCTGTGTCACTCACATTTGGCTACACATGGCTACACTGTGAAATTTGGTCTGAATTGATAAAAATTGTTTTAACCCAGAAGGTTAAATCTCTATGTTAATATAATTTGCAAACCTTCCCAATGTCACAAGACTTGCATCAGGCTTAGGATCTTAAAGAATCAGGAAGAATACATTTCAATAGGTGTTGCTGAGTAAAAGCAATTGCAATTATTGGTTGAGGCTATGCCAAAAGGATCATGACCTATGCAAGTGTAAAATAAGTCCTGAGACTGATAGAAAAGAAGACCTGCACTTAACCTGTTGAGAAACCAGGAAACTTTTCCCTTCTCTCAGCAACAGGAGCTATCAGATCATCATCACAAGCATCATCTTTGACTTCCTCCTAGCTTCGCTCAAAGTGGGAAAAATGGCTCTCCTTTAAGCTGTAAGACTGTAAAGCCTGGATCACCGGCTAAAAACAAATATTGACCGCAATGAAAGGAAATTTTGGAGCCATGCTAAGTCATCATTGGCCACATTCTTAACAACGTAATTAATAAACACGACAAAAACTTCATCCAACCACTGATATCAGCGACAAAAATGATCACCTTGCCATTAAAAGCAGAGACATGTCCCTGCTAAACACCACTAGAGCATACATTATTGGTCCTAAACCCTGCAGCCGGACAACCTAACTGGATAGGATTTAATTATATTCAAAAACAAAACAGATTTTATTACAGAGAACTACAATCTGTCTGTTGTCCACTGCATAGTTTACAAATGTGGACAAAGGCTCTATAAAGAGCAAGCATCTTACTACTTATACAGGAACTTCTAGCTGATCAAACATTCAACGAACACAAAGCCCTCTCCAAATCCCATTCAAACAGTACACTGCTCAATAAACTTCACGACAGCGGGAATTCAGTGTACATGAGCCATCTAAAAAACAAAAAAATGTATTCGGGGTCTCCACGGTAACGAAAAAAGCAGACAATCTATAAACATTCGGTCCACAAAACTAACTCTAATCCTGCCTGGGACCTCAGTCTTTGTTTCTTTGAGTAGAGAGAGCCAGGCAGCACACAGTAACTCTAATCTAGTAAGCATTCGGTACACAACCACTTTATCTAAACTAGACAACAGGGGCTACTCAAGTGGGTATGTGGGTACTGAGATGTATTAGTATTTGTATTTGTATTTGTTACACCTGTACCCAGGCTTTTACAGTTATACTGAAGGGGCTTCTGGAAGATTCTAGATCTTTTAATGGAGACCCTCCTCATTTGTAGGTCGATAACCTACTGTCCCGGCCATCACGCGCACTCACGCATTTCTGGCCTGCCGACGAAATTCTAGACGGAGAAGAAATTCTAGACGCGAAGAAATTCTAGACGCGCATCGCCCGTTGACTCCTCATTTAACCCCCAATCACGGTTAACAGGCCATTCGGCTGAGTCAACGGAAGAAGATTGCATAGGCAAATGCCCTTAGCGCACTCCTCTAGGATTGGCGGAACTTGGAATCGAACCCCCGATCTTCTTCGTAGAAAGTTGGGGTAGATACCACTACACCACCAACCCATGTACCCACGGAATCTGGAACCTGGTACCAATTACCATTAACTTTTATTCAAGAATAAAACAAAATTTCGAGAATAAAAGAAAATTTTATTCAATATCATTTATAGCAACAAAATTTAAAGAATTAATGAATACCTGAAATTACCCATAATATCTAAAGTTCATGAAATACCAAGCTTCGATTTACTTAGGATATACTTATTTGGAATTTATGGATTTTGGAGCTTTGACCTGTTGTTTATTGGGCCAATCAAAAACAAGAATTGCGGCCGCTTTCATTGTGTCAGGCGACTGCTGAATTTCCCGTATCATGCTGTCGCTTATTGTCATGAAACTTCGCGGAATAAGGAATCAAATATCTTAACTCTGCTCTGCATGACGTCGTCATTATTGTATTGTATGTGCTGTCTTCACAATTCATTCATACTGCGTTGTGTTCATGGTCACACTGAAAACATAATTTTGTCTATCACAAAAAGTAGCACTGCACACTATAAAAGTCTAAACTGCACACAAAATGTAACGATTCAATTCAATTATCAACACACTGTAACACAACAATCACTCGGCCTCGGTACTAACTACGATCAATGTAAATACACTATACAAACCTTAACTAAAGTTGAAAGTACAATAAGCTGGCCATGAACAATTCCAGGTCAAAACTCGTTTAGAGATAAGATCTGTAATTGCCTGTAATCAGTGAAGCTGAAGATAACACGCTTACAAATAGTTACTAAAACATGAGCGTTTCATTTGGTACAATACTTCGATTCAAATGTCTTTGCCGTTTCCCTATCCACACGTATGTCCCTGTGCGAGCTTAGCTCGAAATCAGGACGGACGCGCGCAGCGCGAGCGGCCACAGGGCTAACATGTTCAACGGGCGATGCGCGTCTAGAATTTTTTCGAAATTCATAGTCGCCAGGCCAGAAATGCGTAAGAGCGCATGATGGCCGCGACAGTAGGTTATCAACATACAAGGCTATGTTGGCTTAGCAAGCTTTTTGTTGTCTCACTCTCACGTTGCGATCCCTCCGGGGGGCGGCAGCAGGGCTAGGCAATGTGTAGCAAGCTTAGCTCTTTGTCAAGGTGTTGGCCCGACTTTGTCGAGATGTTACCCGACCCGCGCGCGGCTCGCAGTTTTCTGCTCTCCTCGCGTTAGAACGTTAAACGGATATCATCTCGTCAAGCCCGACTCAGATCGCGCGCGGCTCGTGCAGCTCTTCTGGTTAAAAAACGTTAGACGGACATCATCTCGTCAATCAGCTTTGAGCTGCGGGATTCGGGTATCCCCGCGACAGACTTGTCTAGGTATGACCTTCATTCGAAGCGGCGCGAATAGAAAATTTAAATATAAAATTGAAAATGTCGGGAGGGCGCGCGCTGCCGTACAGCCACTCACGAGCGGCCGCCTCTGCAAGACAAAGATGCCCCGAGATCAGATAAGAGTCTTGACGAGATTATATCCGTCTAACGTTCTAACGAAACGTTCAGCTTTAGCTGCGTGAGTCGGGTATCACCGCGACAAATAAGAGTCCCAAGTCCCATTTCTGGTTAAAGCAAGACAAAATTAGAAATAGATATACTAGTTGATGGTTTAATTAGACTTCTAACCAGGTTGAATTTGATAACGGGTCGATAAGTATAACAAGTAATAACAGGGCTTTGTTTGTCGAGGTGTTACCCGACCCGCGCGCGGCTCGCAGTTTTCTGCTCTCCTCGCGAGGAACGTTAGACGGATATCATCTCGTCAAGGCTTTGTTGGCTTACTCTTAGCGAACTGCGCGGCGTGAGCCACAGGCACAGGGCTACGTTGGCTTAGGAGAACTTGATTAACGAAGTAAAACTTGATTAAATTATATGTTAAAGATCATCATTAAGACTCAATAATAAATTTAATACGAATTTCAATAGATCATAAGGATTCAATTTACAATAAAAATAATAAGAACTAAAAATTGTTGAAAATATATTTGATTAAAACATATTTATCATCAATCATGCAGACCTGAAAGTGAAACATGGAAAAGCTTCCAAATGTCACATAATGCCGTAACCACGTCACCAGTCACGGAATTTCAGCTATACAGCAATATACACAATACAGTAATTTAAAAGTAAAACATGATAGTAATTTAAAACGGCGATAGCGTCCAAGTCTAAAAGATACTAAGTAAAGTTGACTCAGTATTCTTAATCTTATCTCAATCGTACCGAAATGGTGAACATACAGTGAAATTAACACCAACCACTTTTTGTATACTGCTGGTGGTATTGCTATAATTAAAAAAAAAGGACTCTGTCATTGTAATAATTTAAAACTTTCGGCAAAGGGGTACGATAAATTTCATTGACGGAAGAGTCATTGTTTTTACTTGCCACTTAATGACGCCTTATCTGACCCTTTTGCTAGAATTCCTGTACATTTTATAATCGAATAAATAATATAAGAATTCTCAAATTGATGAGAAACTTTCTTTCCAAAACTTAACATTTAAATCCCTTTAGTTTTACGGAAAACGGATTAAATAGTTTCTAAACGAATTACATTTCAACAAAAACCCAATTCATTCATAGAAAACAACTAACAGAAAATCACTCGTAACAAATATACGCCTAATTATCAATATCATGACATCCCAATACGTCATATAGGCACTTACTTATTATCATGTCATTTTAACTGGAGTCATTTTAAGCTGATATGTGCTGTTCAGTTTTCCATCTTTAAAAGATGTATCAGTATTGAACAACATATTATCATTTGATAAAAAACTTATTGGGTTAAACTTAGGCTGTAACAAACCGATTTACACTGTGCAGCCAAAACAGTGAGGTTCGACAAAAAATAAAGGAAACAGCGTTTAATTTGAGACAATTTTGCATAAGAAACAACCTTAAATCATTATATTTCTATGTTTTGGACTTGGAGGGCTTTGTGATCGATTCTCTCCCCCAAGTTCAGGAAGACTGGAGACCAAAGTGGGAGAAGAGATGATAAATAACACAAAGCGGTACCTCGGATCACAAACAGAAGTTATGTTTTACACATACTTGAAAAGCTGTAAGAACACTGCGAAAATTCAAGACGTAACTAATACTAGCCGATATTGTTATTTTGAACTTTTATTCCTTCTCAAGTGTTCTACCGCTTACATAAATATTTTCTCGTTACGCACTAGTATTTTTTCACGTTTTTTTAGCACAATTAGTGACATATTAAATCTTTTTGATATTATTACTCGTTTTTTAATTGAAACTAGAATGGAGCACTTTGTATTTTTTTCTTAACATGAGTTAATAATATTTCTTCGTCTGCGCTTCTTGATCTTCTTCTTCGAACCCTGTGAAGTTTGAACTTCAGGGATACTAGGAGTCCCGACCTGATTACTGATTGAGGAATAATTGGGAGCATTATCTTTACTATAGTCATAATGTGGGATACGTCCAGAAGATGTAGGCTGAACCACTTGGGATGAACTCGGCTGTCTCGAATCTGCAGTGGAACGACAGGTCATAGACTCAATATCTGCCGGCAAATTGCTATAATGGATACCATTTTCGGGCCGACATCCCTGGCACGACCTAAAGCGCGACTTTATTCTCGACTTCATGAAAGTTTCTACCGTTCAAACATATGACAGACTGATTAACAATTTCAGTACCGTTCATGATCTCACAATTGACAAATTTGGAAAAGGAAGGGACAGTCACAGTTAGCAGTAATTTATCAGGAGAGCCCTCTAAATATCGCTTCACTGCCTCCAGTGTTTTGTTATCAGATTGACATTTCAATTTGATTGCTCCAAGCGGCCAACCCTGTACAATCCACTGTAGATCTTTAGTTTCTGAACCTTCTAGAATATCTGAAATGTTCGGGGTAGAGACCACAGCGAGGGAGTGCAGGGAAATAACTTTCTCTGTCTCCGTCTCAAAGATCTTGTTGAAAATGCGGCAGGTGTGAAGACCAGTTTGGTCCAGTTCAAAAGAAGGAATTTCGAGCTGGGAAACGATCTGAAAATCCCCTCCATCACGGTAAGAGGTAACTTCTTTGTGTCCGGAAATGATATTTCCATCTTTATCCCTCCATTCGGAAGAAAGATAAGGAGCACCATAAGCAGAACACGACAAAGTGTAAGATCTCCCAACCTCAACACGCAAAACTTGGACCGCCATCTCATCTTCCGGATTTATTGTCTCGTCTTCACAGACAGAGATCCTAGTGTAAGCAAGCCGACATTCTTGCTTACACTCACCAATGATTCGTCTGGTGCTGTTTAGTCTCCTATCTGCGAACTTGGCCCAGTTCTCTGAAGATGCGTACTTGATGAGAAAAGGTATCTTAAAAGAACTGAGATACATTAGATATCCTCCAACGTTCCTAGTTGATATCTGCAGCTGGATCCGGTCTGATGTGGACATTCTGTAATCCGTACTGCATATCTCCTCCCTATCCCGAACGGCCAGGGGATAGATGACGTTTTTAACCGTCCCGCTGGCAATCATACATTCATACATTGTTGTGTTGTTCGGACTTGTGTCTCCAGGGTTAGCAAAGGACTGTCTCTGGAATCTTCCTGAGCCAGAAATTTTAGATAGTCCATGTCTGGCGCCCCGCCAGATCCAGACTCGGGCGAGTTCTCTGAGTCCAGGACTCCCTCGACTGTGATGATCCCATTGAGGTGGGTGTTTGTCGGTAGTTTTATGTCAAAGTTGGTGAGTCCAGAAGGAACGTTTAGAACAGTGCTGCAATGGGAGGTGAAGACTGTGGGAAGGGCTGATGTGATCCATAACAGTGCTGCAACTGCGATCATTCACCTAGAGGGGAATGTGATGCTTATTTTTCAGTATTTGTTTACATTTGTCACTATCTTTAGGGGTCGTTCACTTATGACGTCAGCCACTTTTCGGTAATTTTTATCCCCCCCCCCTCTGTCATCATTCGTCATTATGACAACCCCCTTCTAAATGGAAGAGGTAAATTACCATAATGACATCATCACAGTCATCATCATCATCACATGTCAAAAATCTTGATTTTTGATCTTTTAATTTTCAGTCATTTTTGCAATTTTTATACTAATACTTCATTACTAAGTAAGTGAAAACGCAGTATTTCACCAGATTTCTGAATCAGAATTTTTACTTGAAAAATTTTCCCAAAATCCTATAAATCCTAAAAATATTTGATGAGTGATGACATCATCATAGGTCAAACCCCCTCCCCCTCGTCATCAGTCGTCATCAATCGGAAACCCCCTCGGTCCTCCCCCTCTAGGTGATGACGTCATATGTGAACGACCCCTTAGTGCATTTCAATAAACAAATTATATCAGGTTAATTCGGTATCAATCTTTGTTAACGAAGTCAAAGCCTTCCTCGAATGGCATTGAGAATCGATTTTAGTCAGATAAACTCAAGAATAGTGAATTAAGGCAAAATTTCGGAGCAAATCTGTTAAAAAATATTTACCGATTTAAAGCTAAAACTTTAAAACAATTTACGAAAGCGGCACAATATGATGATACCATTTTGAAGGAAATTAATAGATTTGCACCTTGTCTAATAAATAAGTTTAAAAGAAATGTCTGGAAATCTACTACTAATCTTAAATAAAGGACAAAATTATATAACGCACTTTTTACAGAGACTTATCGAGCAACACTGTTAATAGGGTGGTAGCAACCACAGGTTTTGTAGAACTCATTGAAATCGAGGTTCTAAGGCGGCACATGATATAATTTTAACGATTAAGAAATTAACAAAATTCAATCTAGAAATAAGTTTAGAAATCATACAATTGTTACCTCCCAGTCCCATTTAATATATCGAATAACTGTCAGTGTCAGCATAATATCATTTTACCATGTATCAATATTCAGTACAAAAACATCAGACCGAAAGTGTTCCAATTTCAGATAATAAATTATTTTAGATAAATAGTTCTAAAATAATATAAATAAATAAAATATCTGATTTATTGATTGATTTGATTGAAAACCCCGAGGGGCACCACTACGGGCTTCTAAATCGTTTTATTAAAATATAATATAATCAATTATATCTCAAATAAGTATGGTACACAAAAATCAATAAATTAACATCATGAACTTTTGCAAGCTGTATTTACAGTTTACACCATATCAAATCACGTTATATGTTAACATAAAAACTGGGTATGGAACGCTGCGGCGGAGGACGGCAGGACGCTATATATACAGGGTGGTTTTTGAAATTTGGAGACGTCATTATTTGATCAAGAGGACGTATTAAATGAACATATTGACTTGAGTGTAAAGAATTGAGCCTGGACGGAACCCAGCTGCTTCAGTTCCTTGTTTAACATGCCGTTCAGCAAGGACATTCACAGCTTTAGCCGAGGCGGGGCAAATTATCCTTGATTTGATCACGAATGTTTCTTGATATGTTGCCAAACAATATAACCAACTGCAACAAACAACAACACACCAAGCACGATTGTGCTAGTTTTGTACACAGGCTGTTCCGAGTCAACCTTCTTAAATGTCCGAGTGTCGAGTATCTGACCATCTCGTCTGGTGATGTTACAGCTGAAGACGTCGGGAACTGTTTCTGGGAGGATTCTAAGTGTGATGTTGAGTCGTGGTAGCCATCGATCTTGATCTGTGGTCTTTATGACATTTCCAGCAGAACTGCAGCTGATGTCTGCATCTACAGGACTCCCTTCAAGTAGCCAAGTAAAGTTTGCAGGACCATCCTCCACGTGAAAATTAGTGTGACTGGGCCAGACCACAAGTTCGATATCACGAAGTTCAAGCTGAATGTCGAACTGCTTCTGTTTTATCAGAACGCCTGCAAACAAACTGCACGTGTACAACCCAATATCGCCAACAGAGAAGTTCTCCAGCACTAACTCCGATACAAAACCGTCCGGCGTCCTTCTGTCACGTGCCGGTAACCCTCTTCCTCCCCTCGTCCAATTAGACGAGACATACCTTACACCTAGCGAACTGCACTTCACCGTTGAAGTCTGACCAATTTGAAAGTACCTACGGTCAGGTTCCTCAGGTGACGCTCTGCACTGAGAGACACTGCTAAAGTGCACCATCCTGCTCATCTGATGACTGATGACATCTCCGTTAATGATGACACGATCAGCATCACCCACCCGCTGTTTGTATCCATTCCACTCCCTGTAATCGAACTGCGTTGTAGAGCTGGATGGTGGTTCACCTGGCGATTGAGCGATTATGGTAATGTTGTAGTTGTTCTGGTCTTCCACTATCTGGATCGTGAAGGTTCCCCTGTTTCCAGGAAACATCTTCTCATCTTCTTTCGTTAGCCAGTTCTTCATATCTCCATACCAAATAACCCCATCTGTAGTGTTTTTGGACCCTGTCAGCCGGACCCCACTCCTTCCCCCAGACACTACAAATTGCAAGCTAATCTGCAAGAGGACCGTCCCCGGGTCTTCTGATCGGACCAACGCTATCGAGTCAAGGGATCCTAGCTTCCCGCTGGCAATGTTGGCGGTATCGTACTCTCCATTGATCACTGTCAGTATTGCAGGTATGTTTTCAGACTTCTTCACATTCGAGTCATGAGATTGAAAGGGGATCATTTTCTCGCACTCAAGAGAAAACGCCCCCCCTGGCAACAACAATGTGTAGGATGAGGAGACAAACCAAAAAGAATGGCTGATTGTAGGAACAACCATGATGAGTAACAGCTTGCAGCTTTGACTTTTTGAGATATGCAGCTATAAACTGAATGGTGATTATGTTAGAGTCAAATAATAGAGAACGTTATTCGCGAGAAAATGTCAAATACCTGTTTTGTCACTTGATTTAAACAGTAAAGCGAGGTGTCGCAAAATCGTTTTTATTTGAGGTGTCGCAAATTTGTGACACCTCAAAATGGCAGCTCATTGTAAAAAAGCTTGTTTGGTATGTAAGTTTATACAACTAAATCTCTTTTGAGACTCCTCTTTACTTTACCGTTCAAATCATTAGTCAAAACATATATAATTTGAATTTCATTCAGATAAGAGACACCACTCATCAATACTAAGAAACGATTTCACGTGATATATGTCTAAAAAACACCTTGCACTATTGTCATTATTGGAGATCAGAGATCAGAGATCAGGTCACGATTAGCAAAACATAAATGAATCAAAAATACGAAAAGAGTGTTATGAAGCTGTACAATTGTACAATAGAATCAACAAATTAGGATTACAAAATCACAAGATGCATAGTCAGGAGATCAAAAAAATGCATACACAGAAATCGTTTATAATTGTGTACTGGTGAAAAGCTGACAAAAATCATGTTTGTGTTTAATCAATATTAATAATAATAATATTCAAGAGAAAATCTCTTGTCAATGCTTTGAAATCCCGTTATAGAATTATACCTATACTACATTACGTCTGTTTGATAATTACATGAATACCTAGATAAAAATAATGACCGAAATATTTTCAAGAATTATTTGAAAAATGATAAACATAATTTCGAATATTTTCGTTTTCTGATAATTTAAGGTAAATTTTGATTAACCTGACTATAGAATAAAATATAAAGCTGACAATTTGAATTATGATAAACTGATTAGATAAAATGACTAAAAATAATTTAAATACGAAACAGTTTAGAAGTCATCTGAAGACTGAGTATATTCGGCATTAAGACACTTAAAATCAACTACTAGAACCGATTTATGTTATAGCTTTATAGCACAAATCCTTCGACCCTTTGATTTTTGCCTACCGTGACTCGATCCAGAAAACTGAGTGTAAGTAAAGCCACGGGAAGACTCAATTTTACCGTCATTCGTGTATTTGGACCTATATCTGAACTACCGGATGAACTTGTAGATGGACAGTTTGCTGTAAAGCTATAAGGGATCGGGCGATTGAAGATGCCTTTCCATTTGCTTGGATGGTCCTTTGATTAATGCTTGGTGTTGGTGTTTCCTTCCCTTTAGGAATAAACATTAATTCATTTAGATTTGCCTTTGTTACTATATGGCCATCTGTTTTATATGGTCACATGGTCGAAACGACTATATCTGCTTGCTCTTCAGTCTCAATTTCCGAACCACTACTGTCAGTATAGTGGACATTTGTCGGTGTTAAATCCTGAGAAATAAGAAAATTCAAACCAGATTCTTTTGACGCATTACAGGAATCGTCGAAGTCATATACTGATTCTTCGCACGATTTGGCAGGAGAATAGAATTTCTGGAAAGTTCCTATCATATCTGTACCGAGAAAAGGTTCTGATTCTTCAAGTATAGACCTGCTGCTATTGTCCGTTTGTTCTTTACTCGGTAAGAACTGAAAAGTGTTATGCCGCTTCCGGATCGCTGGCACTGCCAAGCGAAGCCTAGAGTAATCACCATCATTTTTATCCATTTTTGTCGTCAGACTTGTTTTGTTGTCGATGCTCGAGCTGATGTTAGACCCCATGGATGTATTCAGTACGGAAAATTCATCAGCCATCTTAGACAAACTCAAAGAGGAGGGCGGAACTTTACTTACAGCTGCAACTGCTGTATCTTCTCCATTTAAAGATGTTGTTTGAACCTGCTCTGAATAAGGGGTTTCATCCACTTCTTTGGGAAGAACTTCTGGTAATAATTCCCCTTCACGTCTGTCAAAGCAATTTGGTATTCTGCAATGAACGGAGCGAATAAGAAGGCAGATTGTAGCACATACAGCTACTCCGCAGGCGATACCGATGACTAAAATCACAAGATGTGATATACCAAGAGAATTCTTTGTTTCTGTAACGTTCCTACTGTAAAAAGTCATCTCTTCCAAGAGAGAATTGTTATCAAAAACTGCACACTTAAATTGGTCAGGGGTTAGGCTTGCCTTAGCTGAGAAGATCAAATGGAGTCTTGGTACAGAGCTGTAATCTGGATAGAGATTTTTTGTTACATTGTAGCTATTTTCAGACATATTCTGACAATTGAGACGTACGTTAGATAACGGCCATCCATCGATTATCCATTGCAATTTGATCACGTCTATATCGGCAGATAGCATATCTCTCGGTGAACGAACGACGAAGATCTTCTTAGAATATTCCAGGGAGAATAATTTCTGTGCCGTAGTGTTAAAGTTATAATTACGGATGAAGCAGAAATAATTGCCAACATCATCAACATTGAAGCGTTTTATCACAAAAGAAGTGTGGATGAAGCTATCGGCCCCACGATAAGAAACTTCCTCAAGAAACCCGCCAAGTTCTATTCCGTTCTTGTTCTCCCATCTAGAAACAAGATAAGGAGATCCAAAGCCAGAACACTTTAATATTACAGTCTCTCCAAGGTTTCCCACTCTGACGATCTCATTATCAGATCCACACATAACTGGTGTTGCATCAGAGCAAACTGTTATGTTGTTGTATAGCGCAACTAGTTTTTCGTCCTCATTGGAGACCACCCTAGTAGCATTGAGCCTTAAATGTTTGAATTGCTGCCAATTGTCTTCAGATCCATAGTTGAATTGGTACTGTACTGCCTTGCCAGGATCACCGAAGAAAAGCTTGTAAGCATGAAGTCTTGAAGCTTCCATATCAGATATCTGGATTCTTATTCTGCCATCCCTAAAAATCCAGAAATTCCCGTTCCTTTCCGCTTCAGGATCGACCACATATTCTATATCCCTGGCGTTAACCGCTGGATAATCCACTAATTGGGGCATCTTTTCAGGTCCAGTCTCAACCAGAATTCCTCTAACATCAACCGTGTGTTGAAGTTGTCGCCCAACCTGAAGTTTCAACTGCATGATAACATCACTGTACCCGCTGGAGTTCTGAAACTTTAGCAACTTTAAAAAGTCAGACTCAGTTTTGTAAAGGGCCAGCGGATTTTGGTTAATCATTCCGTTGACAGTGATGACACCAGTTACAACGTTATCAGGGTTTATATTGATGTTAAAGTTAGTGGTGCCAGAAGGACTGTTGAGGATATACCAACATTTTGGCTTGGAATTTGCACACGTTGATTTGTCTACAGTAACAGAGCGGATAGAGAGGATAGCTAATCCTATAACAAGAAGAAGGAGTGTTTCCATATACTCTGGCAATTCCTTATCATTCCATTTGCCTGAAATACATTGCGATTAGCTTATAAATAAAGAGCGATTTCAATCTTCAATAATTGACAATTTCACTGAACTGAAAACTGAAGTTGTTCTGCTCTACAAATTTACATTGTACAGGGGTGATATTTATTATAGTGATCTCATTCGGCAGCAATTTCCAATAGATAAATGATAACAATAGATAAATAGATAAAAACAATAGATAAATAAAATAAAATATTCTCTAAATAAAATAAAATATTCTCGAAACAATCAGACGAACGAAGGATTGCTTGTAAATCACATCGAATATTCAACATGGGAGGTCAAGTATACTTCCGTCACTGACTTCATCAGAACCTCAAATACTGCTGGCCAGAAAAACAATTCCCTTACGAAAATTGAATACAAAGTGCTACCCCTATACTAAATATCTTAATACTAATAGTCAATGAACCATTAACGAAATTTTATATAATTATACATTATATTGATTGATTACACTGCCAATAAAATAAAAATGTTTGTTTCATTAAAAAATGTCATCCCAATAGATTAGGAACGGTATTCGTGGGGAGGTTTCTCAAATTTCAAACACCATTTCTCTAAATGTAAGGCTCCTACCTTTGTTTTTGGAGATCAATCTGTATCCATAGGACAATTTGAGAGTATTTCACTACCGAGAACTAAGCTAGGGCCCATAAATGTTAAGGAATGAGGTGTTTAAGTATCGAAAATTTGAGACACTTCCCCAAGAATACCGTTCCTAATAGATAGTGCAATAAGTAATTAAAATATAATTTTCAGCGATAAATCAAAATTTTAATTTAAAATATACAGTACAGTATAATTCTAACGCAAACATTTTTAAACAAAATTTTTCTAAAATATACTATATACAAAAGCAATTTTATGCAACAACATTGAAATTATTATTTAAAAGATTTATTTAATCTATTAAACTGTACAGGAACCTAAAGCACCCTAATGGAAATCAATTGCACTACTTATTTTTAGGAAATCGTACTACTTATTTTTGGAAATCGCAAAACGAATAATTTTCCGAGAATTTGGAAATTCATATCACACAAATAAAACTTGGCCGTTTCTCATTGGATCGTGCAGAAAATTCGAACGAATTTTGTTGATACCTTTGTTAAGCAGCTGTAAATATTTCAAAAAAAGCTAATGTAACTTGACTTCATGACACCCGTCCAAATGTCAACCACCTTGAAACTTTTCACACAAGTAGAGGACAGCAATAGGAACATTTTAATGCTATGTTAATTAAGTCTGTTCCTAAGTATAGGGGAAAGACTTATGAACACTTGAAATAAAATAGCAATTTTTCTGCCAAATTTCAACTTGAAGACAAATAATTGTTAGAGCCACCCTTGAGTTGTCCAAATGCCAGATATAATTATAATGTCATTTTTCACAAAAATTTTTTGAGACACTCTTTCTTGTAGCCATGTAAATACGTATTTAAAATTTTATTTATTTGGTCTCTTGAGATCAAGGACACCCATTCAGCTAAACTTGTTCAGTCCTTAAATCTGGGTGAATATGTGTACCACTTATACCAGGTACTAAACCTAGTTTAGGTCTGTTAAGTGAATATGTGTCCCGTTTTATCTTGATTTACAGATCGAAGCTCAAGTTATCTTTTTCGATCATAGGTTATAATATTTTCTTATTTCTCCTTCACCCTTGTTATTCGTCTTATTCACTTGATGCTCTTTTTACTCCTTCAGCTCTTACTTCAAGCAAACAACCTACAACAATTGGTTAATTACAACATCAAGTGGGAGGTGGATCGTTGACGCATCGTTAAATTTATTTAACATCGCAACTCCAGTCGAAAGCCTGGGACCACTTAATTAACCTAAAGTCCAGAACACAGCATTAGTTCAACAACAAGAAGAACTGGACAGTTGTTACTGCTTGTAGTTTAACTGACATTCTTTCCCGACTGACTGACTATACATTTCCGCCTTCTTCTACATTGGTTACAAAGATTAGTTGAATTTTGCCTTATATTTAATATTATATAATTACCTATAGTTTACTGAGATTAGACTACTTTTAAGCATAGAATTCGAATATGACCATGAAAACTGTCCAAAAATTTTCAGAAAGGTCATAACAAAGAAAAGTATACATAAATCACACAAAGTGTTGTTATAGTCAACTTACAAAAGAGTTCGATTTACAGCCCAAAACCAATATACAGTGCAGGGGTCAGATAAAGTATGTTTGTAAAAAGTGACCTTATATCTGATATTTAGACAACTCAAGAGTGGCTTTAACAATTTATTATCTTCAAGTTGAAATTTGGCAGAAAAATTGCTACTTTTATTTCAAGTGTTCATAAATCTTTCCCCTTTTCTTGGAAATAGACTTAACATAGCATCAACATTTTCCTATTGCTGTCCTCTACCGGTGTGAAAAGTTTTAAGGTGGTTGACATTTCACAGCAGCGTGTGCAAGTTTTCAAAGTTAGTAAACATGACAAAAATTTTTGGGCTTACCAACTTTGGACGGGTGCCATGAAGTCAACTTTCATTAGTTTTTCTTGAAATTTGTACAGCTGCTTAACAAAAGCATCAATAAAATCCGTGCAAATTTTAAGCATGATTCTATAAGAAACGGCCAAGTTTTATTCATGTTATATAAATTTCCAAAAATTTCTAAATTTTCGGGGAATCTTTTTTACAATTTCCTAAAATACGTCCTCTTAGAATCAAAAAAATAATTCGTGCAATTGATGCACATTAGGGTGCTTTTATTTCATGTACAGTCAAATCAAGTAGCTGCCACAAACCCCTGTGTTATTTTCTACAATTCCCCCTCATTCCTCAATTACACTTGTTGTAATGAATATCTTGACTTAATCTTTGCAACAGTATAACCAAGCCTGAAAAAGGTCCACAGTGTGGATCTTTTTAACACTTGGTGGACTCCAAAGTTTCCCTACTTCCTAACTGTGCTTTACTCTTTTTTCTCCAAAGTTTCCCTACTCCCTAACTGTGCTTTACTCTTTTTTCTCACTCCAAAGTTTCCCTACTCCCTAACTGTGCTTTACTCTTTTTCTCACTCCAAAGTTTCCCTACTCCCTAACTGTGCTTTACTCTTTTTCTCACGGTAACATTCAATATCATAAGGTGCACTATGAGATTGCCAAGGGACTGAGTTTGTTGGTCTTTGTTGGAGACACATATTATCGGCACTATGAAGTTGCAAAGGGATTGAGTTTGTTGGTTTATGTTGGAGACACATATTATCGGCGAAAGACGCTCCGTTTTCCGATAAATTTTCTTCAACTTCAGGTTGCGGAACGGGACTGTATCCGAAGGAATTTCTTAAGGCGTTCATTAACTTGCGGAAAACGTTTTTGCAATACGTTATCACATTTCTCGAACGGTGTTTGATTTCCACAAAATTGTGAACGAATGCCGCAGCGTTTATGCTAAGTGATATTATAAGCAGTACTAGTACTAGTACAACAACCGCGCAAGAGGTTAAAGAACAGAATTCTTTACCTTCAACTGCTCTTTCTGGTTCGATTTCAGAATCTTTTTCGTCGAATCTGATTATCTTCTGTTTCAGAAACTCGCCTTCGTCAAGAAGAATGCAGGAGAGCACTGAAAAATTATCATTTCCTGTCGAAATTACACGGGAAAAGTTTACAAGTGACGGTGATTTCTGGAAAACCCTTTCAAAATGGACTCTCGATCCAAGTTCAGAAATGCATTCCAATTGAATCCCACGAAGAGGATGCCCCTTTACAGTCCACAGAAGTTGCACAATTTCTCCGGCAAGTAAACTGTACCTTGCTTGTGGGGCTGCCTCTAGATATACGTAATGTAAACTAACAATTTTCTCCACACTGTTCCCCATGTTTTTATTGGAAATAGCACAGGTGTAATTCCCAATATCGGCAACATCGAAATCGGGTATCACTAAGGACGAGGTTATGTTGAAGAAACCTCCATCCATAGAGCTGACTTCTGTGTGTCCAGGAATGATTCTGTCATCTTTATCCCTCCATTCGGAAGTTAGATAAGGAGCACCAGAAGCAGAACACGACAAAGTGTAAGTTTTCCCAACCTCAACACGCAAAACTTCCACTGTCAGGTTATCTTGCAATTTTATATCAGTGTAAGAACAAGTTGATATACTGGTGTAGGCTAAATGACAGTTACTGTCGCATTCGCTAACGATTTTTGTTCCCTGTTCAAGCCGCCTGTCGTCAAACATTTTCCAATTTTCGGGTGACCCGTAATTAAAGAAAAACGGCGAATCGGTATTGTCGAAACTATTGAGATATATGTCATACCCATCCGGAGACATACTAATGATCTGAAATTTGAAGTATTTATCTCGGGAAATCTTCATATGTCCAGATAAATCAAACCCGTTTATAAACTTACGATCAGATCTTTGAGGTAGCGTAAATTTTTCAGAATCTTTCAGAAACGTTCCACTTAAAAACATGCACTGCTCCATTCTATTAATCTCTGTATTAATTTCAAGAATTGTAACATCAGCAGGATCACCATCAACGAAGAACTTTAATCTTTCATAATGAGGTTTAACCCTAGAAGGGGGGCATTGTCGACATTCAGAATGCCCTCGATAGTTATGATTTCCAACCCTTCAAGAGGGTCATGTGAGATGTCGAGGTTCGCTACTCCAGCTGGGTTGTAGAGGAGAGACGAACACAGGGACCAGACTCCAGATATCTGGCTGGTTAAGAGGACTATCCATATCATTGTAGCTCCTTGCATAAATAAATTTAGTAAATACCTCATAACTTATACTACAAGTACATATTTAATCTTAAATTATCGTTAGTGGAACTATGGAAAGGGGATCGTTGCTAGCGTCAAGATTTTCTTAACCCTACCTTAGTCAGTCGATAGTCTGATACAATATGTTCCAACTATAAGTTAACCAAACTAATGCCTTTCATTGCTTTATAAACCTATATTGTGAGATGTCAGGCTTGGAAAATGGTCGAGTTAAATTACTGTCAAGCTAAATCTTAAATTTACAATGGTGACGATTAAGTCTATCAATAAAATGTGTGAGCCTAAACAAGAGCGAAGAGAGTAAGTAAATTTCAGAAAAAGTCATTATCATTTTATATAGGGGATGCTCATAAAACGATGTGGAAAAATACAGCAGCCAAAAAATTCCTATTTTTCCTAAGACAAAATAATGAAACTCAGAGTGCACTGATCATTTTAGCCAAGACAGCAAAGGTTCACTTACGAACAACGGCTAAAAAACAGAAAAATATCATATTACACACACCACAAGAGTAAACCACAAACTAGAAACTTGGTCAATACAAATGTTGGTAAACAAAAGATGAGGAAAGATGAAAACCAGGGGTGTGCGCCGCCGCCGAATGCCGCTGCGCCGAACATTTTGTCGGCGGCGCAAACGGCGTGAACACATGGTAATATTAATTTTATAATTTCAATTTTCAAAAAGACCGAAAAGAGTTAATGAAAAGATAGAGGCATAATTGCTGAATATAATAATATAAAATCCCTCTAGCATGTCTGACTTCAAGTAGTTCGATGTAGCATATGCTATAATGTGTCATAAAATTGTAAATCCCTGTCATACGATCAACGATGAATTAAAGTGCTAAAGTGAAATCTGCAACTGTTCAAACCCTACCAATACTGAGTCAATTCTTTACCTTAGCAAATAATATAGATTTTGTCGAGTCACAACTGAAACTGCCATATGTCCACAGGCCACGTCGTCGACCGCCGCCGCCGGTAATTTTGGCCACGCCGCTGATTATGGGGGGGGGGGGGCGCACACCAGGGATGAAAACTAACAATCTTATCTATAAAAGGTTGCCTGAGTGCCTGATGCGTTTAGTTATTTCAAAGTTCGCTGTTTACTCTTGTGCTTTTCACTGTGCTTCTTTAGTGCTTCTAAGAAAAGTTTCCACGACACGCCATTCCTGCTGAGTTTTGCTCTTGGTGAACAAATCTTGCTTTTAACAGTTATACGTTTTGGAATGTTTCAAGTTTAAAACATTCTAAACTTTTGAGGATATGTAACACTGTCAAACATGTTTTATTTTTTTAATCAATTAAATTAAGCCTGACTTACTGTGGACAATGGATAGCGGTTACTCCAAGACGTTTGGTAGTTTCAATGTTGCCGTACTCATCGTCAAAGAAGATCATGTCATTGAACTCAACCTTCTGTCCCTTGTTGATAGCTCGCATGTGGTTATCTTTACTTCTACCTGGTCAGAGAAACTAGAGGTAATCACGGTAATCAACTATGTGAGCTGTTAACATTTAACAGTTCAAAGTCGACAGTAAACAGTTGAAAGTAAACAGTTAACAGGAAACTGATCAGGGCTGATTTTTTGTCTTAACAGCTGTTGCAATTTGCGAATACCATCAAGCTCAATTTTGACAACTTTCAAGGTTTCCGTAGCATTTCGAAGCATTGCAGCTTACATCCGAATATGCAAACAGTATAACAGTAACAATAAGTAGTACTAAAGAAAATGGACCAACCAATTCTTCTTTTACAAATGTAAATCAAAATAGCATATTAAGTCTTACAGTAAAATATTCTAATCATTATCTTAAGTCTTACAGTAAATTTCAAACTGAACAAAGTACTTGTGTATGTCCAGCAACTTCATCAGCTCCTTATACATTGACGTCTCTGGAGACTTGGACGCCACAGCAGTAGGTATGTCGTGGTCTCTACAAAAGTTTAGGATTTTCAGAATATCGGGGTAGATCTTCACCTGGTGGTTTCTACTGTCTTTTACTACTCCTGCGAAGTAATCAGTCAAGAGAACTACTGAAATTAGAAACTGAAAATGAAATACAATAAATACATTGGTAGAAACAAGTAGCGACTGTAAATGGAGAACTTTCCGCCTAACCGTTAGAGGAAGAGAATGGAGGATCTAAATGACAGTCAGCCCAGTAAGGCCAGACGGTGTAATCCATGTCGAATATGACAATACCGGGCTTGTGGGGTTCAGGAAACTCGTTCATTGCTAAAGGGGGTGGAGAGTGAGCTCTACGGAATGCTGGGTCCGTGAAAAGTTTTAAGTTCCTACAAAATGAAGTTACACATGAAATCTTGCAAATTTACATTTCTTTGTAAAAAGTTAGATAACTTGTACAGACGAGAGTATTATATACGGTAATACCACTATTGGTAGTGCAATTACTATATTAATACCACGAGCTTGCGAGTGGTATTCATGCAATAAATTCACGAGCTTGCGAGTGGATTTATTGAAGTAATTTCACGAGCTTGCGAGTGGAATTACGTATGGTAATTGCAATACCAATAGTGGTATTACTGTATTATTCAACTGCGTTGTTGATAACAGCTGGGGTAAAATGAAAAATTTCAAATAAATTATCTCAAGCTCTCAAGAATTGTAAGAGGAAAAATAAAGCGAAATCAAGCATTTTACTAGTTTAGTCCACGTAAGGCACAGTTTTGCCCAATTGTTCACTTATC
>JH153333.1:9826-25107 GCA_000226015.1 Mnemiopsis leidyi
TCCGAATTTTATAGTTTCGAAGTCGAAAATGGAAATTTTCAACTTGAAATTACAAGGAATCTGTAAACCACGTGTCTTTTCTGGCTGGAGGCCCGCTTTGCGTTCTGCGACTGATATTATTATAGTAGTGTTGGAATCATTGATTATATCTATTGTATACATCAAATTAGAACAAAATTTATTGAAAATCAACTCAATACCAAGCTTATCATGTTTAGAATTGGTAGAACCGTTAAAATCATATTTTCCAGACCGATGAGCAGGTAAGTTTCAAAATTTGTCTTAGGAATTGTGAACTTTTGGGAATAAAAATCATTGTGAATTTGAGAAAATTTTTTGAAAAATTCCCCCAAAAGTTCCCAAAAGTTCACCATTGGAACCCCCCGGCTCACCTATGTCCTACGGGGCAGGCATCAGTTCATTTCAAGGACGTGGCTTATAGGCATTCTAAAGTCGGTTAAGTGACAGCTTTGCTCTAATCTATGATAACAAATTGATAGTCAAAATTGTGTGAGCGAAATAAAGTGAACTTGACAGAACAAGAGCTACTTCCCAAAATATGAATCTACTTTACCAATAGAATACAACAATTTATCGAACTAGGAATGTGTAAAAACTCGGACTATCACTGTTTTCCAATAAAAACACAAAATAAATAATCACTCTTCTCGATTTAAAATTAACATAACACTCTCCGCTGGATCTTCGTAGGAAATGAAAAATATTTTGTCCTTGAAAAAGATCAGAATAGTAAGGTGCTTGACATCTTCAGTACAAGAAAACGGAGCCAGCGTGGCAGAAGTTGTTTAACCGTGACTGCAAGACCGGTCTAGCTTTCCTGAAATAACTTTCTGTTAGATATGGTCGAAGTGGAGAAGTACCTCCAACAAATTGGTTGTAATCAGAGTAACTATAACAAAGATCATCATTGTTATTGGACTCACACAATAACTGTGCTCGTACAAATCAAACTTTGTAAGATTATCATCATTCAAAATAACTGTCAAATGAAAAGACCCACTTATCTAACCAAAACATAGTTCAACCCTACCTCTGGAATTCTGATTTCCCTAACTTGTCGAGGTATGGACTAGTGGGTTGTTCTCAGCACACCACGTTAAGATTGTGTTTACTGGTTACCCTGAAGTTTTGAGACGTCTGGTCAGAATTTGACAGGATTCCAACACAACACAAGATTTTTCAAGTTAAATTTCAGGTTGTAGCCAAAAAAGTGTCAGCACTGACATTCTGATTCGTCATCTTGTGATCATCATAAAATAATTAATTAAGGCTGGATTAGACTGACCACACTCCCATCAAAGAAACAAGAGATAGATTTCTAAACAAACAAGAACTTGATTGTACCTGGCGTTTGTCATTGTCTAAAAAAGACAGCGTTTGTAAATCCAACTGATTGGAACTATCCCTCTCCCGTGTGTGATTCTGAAAGGTTTGATAAGTTACCTCTGAAGGGAAGGTACAGAATTTAACGAGGTAGTAACATAAAATTTCAGGTTTGTAGCCAATATAGTATCAGCACTGACAGTCTGATTCGTCATCTTGTGATCATCATTTAATTCTTGCGATTGATTTAGAATTAGGTTCTGAGGAATTTCTTACCATATCCATAGTCTTCTTGAGATCCAGCCGTTTCAAGTCCACAGCGAAGTGTTTTTGAAAGTTTTTGTTGATAATCTGCAACAATGTATAGGTCAGGGACTTGCAGAATACACATACTTTTCACTTAAAAAGTTCAAAATCAGAAGGAAGGCAGCACCAGATCTCTATCATGAATTTTCAGGTGTGAAACTAGGTGTTCTATCATCATGTTAAGTAGAATATTTCGACATCTAACAAAAACGTTTCTTACTTACCAAAATGAGTTGGTGAAAGTAGTCTTGATGTCGTAGACAACCGGCAACCTGGAAACAGAAGCTGTAAAGCACATGGAGTACATATTCAAATTTCGGGTGAACCACAATTTTTCAGAGAATTGTAGTTATAAATATACATGGGTTATTCATTAAAAAATTCTGTCATCAGATTGAGAAAATAAGATCGGCCCGGACAAATAAGTATTGCAACTTACATGATGAAGGCATCGTCAATCACAGATTTGTTTACAGATCGTAGTAATTTCTTAGCCAGCAACAAAATCTGAAATAAGTCGGGTTTAGAATCAAAATTTAACCAAGTAAATACGAGATTTAAAAAAATCATCACAATTCAGATTTAAAAAGCTCTTGGAAATATCATTGATTTCTCTCAAGATATTTTGAAAGGTCATCAGAATTGTTCTAATATTCGATAATCGACAAAGGTGATGAGAACATCCCTATACCTGCAATGTGAAGAAGTAGAAGCCCTTCTCTCCAAAAGCAGCCACTTCCGCTACCTGAATAATAGGGTCTTTTTAAAATAGAGCTAAGTAAAATACAGTTTGTTTTAAATAGAAATTAAAATCAGATTTCTAGGGAATAAGTTGTCTTCAACCAACAGTCCAAGAGAGCTGGGTGTGTCATCATGTTACAGGGTAACCATGGCAACCAACACAGGTTACCACGAAAACGAGAAGTAAAGTGTTATAATTCTCAAATTACCTTGTGTTGACAATCATCTTGAGTTGTTTGAGTCTTACTCGCTTCATCACCCAACTTTAATCTGAAATATGACTAGTTAAGAAAATTAGAGAGAAACTAAACAATAACTCGAATATTTTGACTGAATATCAGGCTTAGATGTTCTGGAAGTATGTCCACACTGTAATTCGGAGTGGTGCATGATGTCTCATCATTGTTTCAGAAAAAAAAGTTTTACACGAACTTAACCACTGTCTCACCTCGCTTGAGAAAACTCCAAACAAGGATAGTTCCGGGTTGAAATTCCTGAAAAGTTGGCGTGTCACACATCATATTGGAGAAGTAGTAACAGTAAAGAATGATAACCAGAACTACAATTTAGGATTGTCATTTGCATGGTTTATCCTCGTGATAACCGACCTCTAGGATCTTCACGAGACGCAAGGAATATGCAATGGAGTCACGTGACGAGTCACATGACTCTTGTTTTGCAACATTATGGAGGACGAGCCCAATAGGAACACGACCAAACACCATCGGGCTGCCCGCACGGCGGCAAAACCGGCGGGAACACCCAGTTGCGAGGAGGAGTGTTGAAATTTGGAGTTTTAGGTGAGTGGTTTGGAAAACATACCAGATTGAACGAGCAGGTACAGGGGATTTAGCGGATGTTGACAAAACTGCGATGATGGATTTCCGAGCAGATTTTTCCTCTAGAGCAGAAATACCTGGAGAGTTACAATGTTTTAGTGGTCTGTAGACAGAAATGAGAGTTGTGTTTGACTATGTGAGGTTGTATCAGATAATACATGCAATATTCAACATGATCCAGCTATCTAGACTGGTCAGTCGGGGAAAAGTTACATCATACAACCACGATCACTGTCGCCATGGTGATGAAATTGTATAACTCAAAGTAGCTTACCTTGACTCGGGAGGAGAGACGAGAGGCTAGAACTGCAGTGGAAACGACACGAAGCGTTCTGCGTTAATACTTTCAACACTACTATAGCTCTGAGGAGAGAACTTAGTAAAGATCAAATAGAAAGAAAATTTAAATCATCACCGGTTTCTTATTTTCAGACATCCAAGGAAGAAAAACTTCATCAGAATCAGTGGAAACTGCGATGTTGGAGTTTTCATCAGAATTAACACACGTCAGTGCAGCCCAGTGTGCATATTGAACACAAAACGTAGGTTTAACTAACCGTTTAAGAGAAGTACAAGAGGATTGTTTGATCTCCGACCCGTATCAGGCAGCCTGAAATTAGTTCATACAATTTAGAAAACTCTTAAAACCAAGCTTAAAGTTCCACCTATCAACTGAGACAAAATTCTCTGTCAGTAAAAACTGGGAGAATTTAAAGTCTGAAGACAGGATTCACCACTAGTAAAAACTAGGAGAATCATCAGTCTGAAGCGTTCATCTCTCATAATCTTCCCTCACATTGTCCGCACTCGGTATAGTAACAATAGATAAAGATAGAGGTATATAGCCACTTAGGTACGCTAAAATGCAAAATAAACCGAGTGCAGACGTCAGCTGGTCAGTTCAAATCATAACGCAATATGTTGAAATGATGTGTTCACTGGCCCGCAGTGGTTATTTACCTTAAAAAACTGCAGTGCAGTGTAGTAGTAGCAGCAGTCGTAGCTCGCCACCTACATGTGGCGAGCTTGTGCATTGTAGTATGTTTATAGTCGAAGCTGTAGATCAAACAACTGAAGATAAAGGTAGGTTAGTTGTGGAAAAACGTGGATTCAGTTTATAAGCTAATATTTTAGTGATGTTTTCAGACAGCCAAGGGTGTCATATCATAGGCAATCAGAACAGTCGCGAAACTGAAATGGTATCATCATTCAACAATCAACAACGGGTAATCAACAACGGGTAACCATCTTCCCAAAAGGGAACTGTAGTTAGCAACTCACTTTCAGGGTTGAGATTTTATTAGGTTGCAAGGTTTGATCCGTTTACTCTGATGCTGCGTTGGGCGGAGATTGCAAGGGCCTATAATCGGCTTCAATCGTTGTTTTATCTGTAATAAGGTTTTGTTTCAGCTCCAATAAGAATAGATAAAACAGCTTTGAAATTATTAATACGTTATCAGCGAATATTAATAAGTGTCAACTCAGAAAAGTCAGACGGTAATTCCAATAAAACATCATTTAAAGGAGCGATATCAATGTCGTCAATGAGAAGTATCAAACTAACCTGTTTTGGTAGCCCACAGAGCAACTGTTTCCATACGTCCCTTCCAACTGTGCATGATAACTCTCTCTCCTAAACCTGATAAAACTTACGTTAATAACCTTTACTGAATTGCACACGTACTTAGCGTTGATACGAATATATCAGCATGTTATAAATAAGTGTCAACTCAGAAAAGTCAGACGGTAATTCCAATAAAACATCATTTATAAATCAATCAGAAATTTTAGCGTCAATATTCATTAAACTTACCAGAGTTTTCAGGCAGGTTCCAAGATTGAGCAGGATCTCTGAGTAGACGCGTCAGCTGAAATAAAATGATAGTGAGTATCATTTTGGAGTGACAGAGGAGAGGTTGGTGAAAACATGACACCTCAGTCCAAGGAAGGTCAGATATCATTGATAAATCTCACGTGAAATGCACAAGGCAATTCATCATATGGTGAATGTATCAAGATTACCAAAGGTGAAAGAAATCAGTTTAACTTACCAGTCTTAGATGGATTGAAGAGGCAGTAGGTTTGTTAGCGTTGCGTCTTTCCTGCAATTAAGTTTCCGTAAAAATGGCGACTAAACAGAGATTGCAAGAAGGAATAATTTAGGTGATTTCAGAAGGAACAATTATGTAAACACAAACACAAGCTCTTGGCTAGTATTGGTTCATATAGGGCAAGTCTTTTTCATCATAGTACAGTGTACATATGTAGAGTAGAACACAGAAGTTCTATAAAACATACCTGACGGTAGTTGTAGAGACAAGTAGGGGAGGAAGCTTGACTAATGAACTACCAAGTTGATCCTGGAAAGAATTATTCGGTCAACTATCTAAACCTGACGTTGGCAGACTCAATTTATGTGCGGTATTGTAATCAGGAGGTTAAGGTTGGCTTCACAACGATTCAGAAACACGGACCTTGATGTCATCATAAAAACCCAAGGTGTCAGCTGATGTTAGCTACAGAAAACAATATCTTAGAATTAACTTACCGTTGATTGAGAGATGGATCCAGGGATAATGAAAGTGGTTAGTCACAGTCATCACACCGACAGTCACATCTCGTTCCAGAGAAAGGGAAACTGAAAAAAAGCGTTGTTAAAATGAGATCTCTAACGAGATTCAAGTCATTCTTTCTTTACTATAATTCAGGAGTTAAAGTTGACATCATGTCAAGTTAACCTAAGTAATTCAAGAAACAAAAAACTTGTTTCAAGAATATAAGGTCAACTTGTCAATCCAAATGCCAGATATCATCAAAATAGCTAAAAATGAAAACAAACATTTGGCTGAGAAGGAGCGTACCTGATGTGAGGGGAGGAATCTTTTCTTTTGGGTTGTTTTCTTTAGATTAGTCTGCGTTCACAGATCCTGGGAGTAATCAGTTGTTAGATCGAGCAGTTTACTTTACAACGAACAAGAGAAGCGGATCAGTAACAATCAGATTTCTAGGGAATAAGTTGTCTTCAACCAACAGTCCAAGAGAGCTGGGTGTGTCATCATGTTACAGGGCTACTATGGTAACCAACACAGGTTACCATAGCAACCATCACAGGGTAGCATGGTAACCAACATCGGTTACCATGGAAACAAGGTTAGAGTTTAAAGTTTAAATTACCTTGCATGAAAGGAGATCCGGTTTAATCCAACCTTCCTTTAGATAAAATCTGAAAAATGGCTGCTTTAAACAAAGGCATTTTAACCGGTAAAATTAGGTTATATGTTTGTTAGGATTCAGGCTTAGATGTTCTGGAAAAATGTCCACACCATAATTCGGAGTGGTGCATGATGTCTCATCATGATTGGAAAGATGTTAGAAAAACAGAAATCAAGCCTCTGCAACAAACCTTCATCCAGAAGATGTTCACATTGAGTTGTCATGTTCTCTGATAGCTTATAACTATAACTCGATCTAGTGAAATCCTGAAATAAATGAGTGTAACCATCTAGATTGATGACACATACTCAACTCAATTTGAATAATTTTGCATCAGATACGAGGAATTCTATTTGTCATCCGTGTTTTCAGAACAGGTCTGTAGAAATCATCACATTGCAACAAGTTCAAGGAGGTTTATCTGTAGCGCAATGGCACGTACCAGTTTGAAGATAGCATTCTAACACTGCCGAATTCGAATAGCCTCCATCTTTGCTGTGAAACTGAAAAAATTAGTCTGTTAGCGGTTCCCTAGGAACGAGATTGTGCCGGAAAAGCAGACATTTTTATCAGATTCGGGAATTATCTGCATTTAATCAGGAGAGTGTGTAATGGGCTGGCAGGCCCCACTCTCAAGACATACGACGCAAATTACGTCATCACAGTACTAGAGCGGTTTAGCAATGTCTCGAAATTAAGATAATATTTACCATCTTTGCGATGACTCGTAGGTGGAGCTCGAGCTAAAATATTGATCTTTGAAACAGCGATATCTGAAATACATATATCATTACGAAATCCTAAAAGATTTGAAACTGGCAACAGAAAAAATACAGGAAAATCAGATATGAGGTAGGTTATCATTCAGTTTCTTTCTGAACAGGTCTGTAGTTGATCATCATTTTGCAGTGGACATCTAGCGGCGCCGGTAGGCTCAATAGCTGTTGGGCTAGAAACAACAGAACTATTAAGCTAACTTACCAAGTTAGTCGGATGATGGTTAGACAGTTGCACTTTAGGGTATATCTTTAGGGTTGCTGCGATCATCTAGTGGTTAGTCTGAAGAAATGGATCAGATGAGCACGGAGCAAGTATTTCCAAAATGTATATCGTGTTTGGAAATGATAATGTCAGAATCAGCGGGAAATTGTTCTCTTCACCGACAGAGCTCATGTAATTTACACATCATTTTATCAAGATACAAACTATTCTGGCTTCAAAATCCATGGCTAGTAGAAAAATGTAATGCAAACCATTAAAAATCGAACCTTGATAGCATGGAGATTTTTCGAACTGACTAGTTGTGTTTGGCGTCTTCAATTGGTAGACAATAGCCCTGAGGACGAAATTTTGGTAAGTCATTCGAAGATTATTCCAGAAACAATAAATCGCGTAAGAAATGTACGATAATTTCAGAATCAGCGGGAAATTGTTCTCTTCACCGACAGAGCTCATGTAATTTACACATCATTTATCGTTAACGTGAAAAAATATAAAAACTTTCCGTTTACCAACCTCATTGAAGCTATGTCTTTCATCTAGTGGGCGCGAGACTCAAGCTCTTGTCTGGGGAGCACGAGAAACTTGACAAAGCTCCTGAAAATAATAATTTTGTTACATCAACAAGTCTGCTGTGCAGAAAGGGTGATAGATGGACTTACAGATCAGATTAAAAGCGGCATCATTGCATTCAGCCGAAAGATGGTGTTAGGTTGGATCATCATTAAATAGGGGAGTTCAAGAGAAGAAATTGACCATAAAAAGTCGCATACCTTGATTTTGGTACGATGAAAGGGGAAGCGGGTAGCAAAATAGTCTTGAATCTCTCTCACTCTCTCTCCCTCCGTAAACCAGGTGAACTGGCTTGGTTTGTTGGTTATCTGAGGTGAGGCAATGTTACGATAAACCAGGATCACATGAAGTGAGATAGTTATAAAACTTAGTCAGGTGAAGAAATTCTCCTCAAAGTCTGGCATCGCTGCCAGGTTCTAGCATTAA
Organism: Mnemiopsis leidyi; assembly: GCA_000226015.1. NCBI lineage: Eukaryota > Metazoa > Ctenophora > Tentaculata > Lobata > Bolinopsidae > Mnemiopsis > Mnemiopsis leidyi. The sequence continues at coordinate 18,268 of JH153333.1, forward strand.
TGTCAAGAGTTGATCATCACATGTAAATCAAAGAACAATAGAAACAGAACAACCCGTGATGCTTACCTATGCTCTCGACAGGACAAGAATGATTTTGCATCACTTCATTTAGAAAATACAGCTGAAAACATTTGGAAATTAGGGATTGTAAAAAGTTAAGTAAATTAGGAAAATCTTGATGATATTTTATCAGTAAGATTTGTCCTCATTATAATCAGACCCGAAAGATGGACATCATTTAAAGAAAGATTAGATGGTATCATTCAGAGCAATAGATTTAACTTACGTTTTATGTTTTCGCTGACTTAAGGTAAACTGTGGCGATCCAGTTGATGGCTGTGTTGTTAATGTTCCGCTCTTACTCTCTGAAAATGTAACGGGTCAGAACATAGACAAGATTAGAAAGAGAATGAAGAATTTGTGAAGAAAAAATCAGATCGGTTTGTCTATCACTATATTCAGACAATGTAGGTTGATGAACATCATACTTCTATGTAACTATGTCCACTCGCGATATAGTTCATTATCTTCACATACCTCAAACTTGGTGCCAGATCATTCGGTCTGCAGCTGATGTCCGATGAACAAGCTGAAGGAATTTTCGTTAAAAACAAGTAAAGAGTGAAGCTACACGGATTATGTAGTTTATCAATTTTACTCAGACATCCAAGGAAGAAAAACTTCATCAGAATCAGTGGAAACTGCGATGTTGGAGTCTTCATCATTGAAAATTGTTTACAATAAATTTGGTACGCACAACTGCTATTATAAAGTACTTACAGTGTTGGTCTCCCATCACCCCGGAATGTCTGTTTATTGTAAGTGTTGTCACGACAGCAGAACGGAGATTTATCTGAAAAAGATTTAGTAAGCTTTCATGCCATGGAAGGTATTATGGGAGTAAATTACAGATGGAAAGAGATCAGTTTATGGGTGGTAGGAGTATAAGAGTCCTCACAAATTGGAGTGTAGGAAAGCTCTCTCATCATTTCAAAATTTTGAAAAATATTCCTTGCAGTCGTTGAGACTTAACCAACCTGGCTCGTTTGATGAAGAAGTGGGGCATCGAGAGAAGGTATCATCCAGGAAGTAATCTGCGGAATTAGCTGATTAGAACAAAGAAAAAGAGCAATGTTGCAGTTTATCGATAGATTATAATATCAGGTGTTACCAATATAGTTTTCACCACATTTTGTGTATGACAGGGATAACTTGTGTTCATCATTTTAAATCCAACTAAACAATATAACTTGATCGGCAGATTTGTCTCACCTAACACTCAGAAAGGCGAGGGTGGCTAACCAAGCTTGTTCAAACTCGATTTGATCTGAAATTTGTTGATTTTATGATCAATCGTAAATAAGACTTTATTTAATAAACCTAGCTTACTGCTAAAATTCAGATACGGCGGGAAATAATATGTCTTCATTGTAAAAACTCGCGTAATTTACTCGTCATGTTAACAGATCAAAGTTAAAAATAACAAAATGATAATTAAATTTTTCTTACCGCGCCTGATTCAGTAGGCTTAGAGGGAAGGTAAAATTTGGCTTCGATGAAGAGTTCCTTTCACATATCTGTTAAAGAAGATTGGGGTCAAACCTATTGAACTGAATAACTAAAATTTTTACAGATGATAAAACATTTTTAATTGACTGTATCTGATCGGATTGAGACGATAACTACAGAGCTAACGTCCCACTAAACCAGACTAAATTGCTATAGTTTCGCTGACGGCCAACAGAACACGTGTAGTCGTGCTGGTGCTTCTGGAAACAACTTTAGAGAGAGTATGGAGAAAAAAATCAGTGCCCATATTGGGAATTTACAATATAAGGCGACATCCCTCCCAAACTTTCGAAATACCAGAAAAAGGAGAGTACTCACCGAAACAGGGAGATCTGCTCCTGGCGTAGATATGAATCAACACTCCTTTCATAAGATCCAGTTTAAATCTGAAATACATTTTGTTAGGTACAATTGCAGAGAGGGAAAGAGTGTTATATTTTCAGAGGTTGTGATACAATGTAGAGTTAGAACAAAATTGAAATGTTTTGAACTTTTTAGTCGATGCTAAATAGACTGTATCTGATCGGATTGAGACGATAACTACAGAGCTAACGTCCCACTAAACCAGACTATATTGTTTTAGTTTCGCTGACGGCCAACAGAACACGTGAAGTCGTGCTGGTGCTTCTGGAAACAGGAAAATAAAGAAGATCACTCACCGAAATAGGGGAATAAGCTGCTGGCGTTTCAATTCCTCCATGTTTACCTTTATCAGCTCTATCTGAAATGCATTTCGTTAGATTCAACTGCAAAGGAAGCATGATACTTTCAGATAAGGTTATGGTTCAGACTCATTAAATCAGTTTTAACCTTCACGGTGAAATAAGGACAAGAGATTCATCAGAACAACTAAAAACATTGTTTTGACTCAAATTGGGCTGAATAGAATTTTACCTAGATCAGAAGTCAACTAGAAAGAAGTAAGGGTAGGGTCTGGAAACTTCAGATGTCGACCTATAAAAACAGATGATAAGAATTGATGTTACACTAGCGTTTCAGGAAACTTATAGGATAATGTATCAGATGTAAGTTGGCATCAATAAAATCAGCCGGCAATTCCTATCAAAGATTTCAAACTCATCATTTGACAATGGATTGGAAGTGAGAAAAGAAACACTGGGACTACTTACTCGTGAGAGAAGGCATAACATCAGATTCCTACTCCATCTGAAAACAGTATTTCGTGAGGAATTCAATTAAGACAAATTTTGTAACATACCGTTTTAATTAGTTTGATCAGATAGGAGCGAAAGAATATAGTAAATCGACATAATTCGTTCAGTTGAACTATGTTATCATCATGTTGAATTAAGCCTGCAAGGCTCAAGAATGACATTATCAACCGGATTAAGTTACCATACCTTCAACTGCATGTTTTATGTGTCTCTTCCTATTGGTTGAAGGGGTTTGATTTCAACTGCAACATCTACAGTGACCTGAGAAAGATTTATATAAAAACTGCGAACTAAATAGACTCGAACAGGGGAAATATGACTGAATATGTATCAAGAGCACGGGGCAGTATTGCAAGAACAGTACTGCACGTTTAACTCCAGAAGTCATTTTTCCTGCGTATATAACACAAAGCTATTCGGCGTTCATGCTTTCGAGTACAGGGCAATAAAAATCCAAGATAACTCACCCAATCAGTCTGGGACTTCATGTTTAGTGGAATAGATGACTGAGACTTCTGACCGGGTACTCGTTTGTTATCTGAAAATTATAATATTTAGAGGGGAGTAATTGTTAGACCCACAACAACAGGCACTGATGGCAAATCAGAAAGATAATATCCTCAGATGAGTCAGATATATGCTTGTCAAGAGTTCATCATGAGAAGACGTTTCGGAACGATTAAGATTCAAACGACAGCTTGAACTTACCGATGAAGAAGCATAGGGGTGGCCTTCATACTATTTCTCCTTGAAAACCGTGTCGATGTTCTGGAATGAAGGTTAAGGTTAACAGTGATAAGTAAGTTGAAATAATCTTTACTTAAAATAATTGAAGTCAGAACAGGAATTAATCACAGATTTCATTACAGGTCTCCAATGTTTATCATCATTCAAAATCGGGGATAAAATGTAAGGTTGGTTTGATGTTTTAAAGAACTGTACCTTGAAGAGTTAGATGAATCAGCCGGATAGATGTCTTCCAGAGAGTGCTCCTGTAGAATCAATCTTTCCTCGTTCGTATAGGGCAAATATATTTCATCCAAGTTAAGTCTGCTAGGTAGGCAAATCTGCATCTCCCGGCAACTTTCAACAGGATCGACGTCTGAAAGAAGAACTAATATTTTAATCTGTTAATGAAATCAACTATATGTGGCATATTTAAGAAATAAATTGAAATCTGTGAAAATCGAAAATGGACTGTGCACATGAAGATACACAGACAAAGTGAAGATCTTCAAGTTAATCTACTCCGCAAAATACACAAACTAAAACAATCTAGCTTGCTCTAGCAGGGAGATAAAAAACAATGTAGGAAAGTAAGGATATATACCTTAATTTAGTAAGGTCAGCACGTATGGGATTTATTTCTTTAGGTTGGGTGATTGAAGACTTCCACGAAACATTATCCACCGCTTTCTAGAATAACTTTATCCAGCTCGGCAGAAAAGCCGGTATAGAACATCAGAATGTCGACTCTGAAGTAAGGTTTATTAGACAAAATCGGAAAAATTATTCAGTGCAAGGGATAATACATCGTCAGAATAGCGTATATGATATGGTCAAAACTGAAGGTTGTTACCACTAGTCATGTCCTCATTAAAGCGGTGCAAGGTTAAATAAGAATCAAAGATGAAGTAAACGACTAACCGGTGTCCAAGGATTGGCATCATCTTCAGATTGTCATAGACCTGGAAGCGATGATCTCAATTCAAAGACTAACTCTAACAAATATAAGTCGGACAGATGTAGAGTGTAAACTATAAATAATGATGTAAAATGAACGAAGACATGTACCATAGACTGCGTTATTGGTAACGCGTTACATGCGGACAACTTTTTAATGCCCGAAGTGTGCTTTAGTGATGCTGAAAAGTCACCCTTTGTACGCGGAAGGCGTTAAATTTGCTAGTTAAAAAAGATGTAATATAGCGCGCGGCTCAAAGAAAGCTCTGGATCTTTTCCAGCGGGTATCGAGATTTCCATGAACCACCTTAATTCGAATAACCTTTTAATAGCTTATAGTTAGAGTTTAATTAGATGCCTTTAAGTTAAACTTACAGTTTAAAGTAAATAGTAACTTTTTCGAATTTAATGTAACTGCTAGAATGTAGACCAACCACATTTAAATTACACGCTAAGTACATTTACTTTAAAGAAAAACAAAAGCAAGGTACAGTTTAACATCAAGTTAATTTAAATTTTAAATATTACATTAAAATACATTTACCAGTTGGTGATAATAAAATAAACGAAACTTTGCAAAGATTTGAAAACTACACACTATTACTGCAGAGTATTATATCAAGTGTGAGCGTGTGGACAAAGTCAAATCAGTAAAATTCATCATGGCGTTTTGAAAAGTTCCATGAAATGTGTCATCAGCTCAAAATGTTAATTGTTCAGCGAGAAAAACGGTCAAGTTATATATAAACAGTTAACGTTTACGATACGGTTAAAGTTGATTCCTGATTTGATAGATAACCGGGCTGTAGAGTTAACGTAAGATAAGAAGATCCTCTTAATTTGTTAACATCAAACGTTAAGTTAACTGTTTAACATGAAATTAACCTGGAATTGAATAAATTAATGAAGGGTTAAGAAAATTAGTAGAAAAAAAATAAGTGGAGAATTCACAATTTAATAAGATAAAGATGTAAGTTACAATACAAAGGATATAAACTTAATTTATACCGTAATTGCGACTTACTTCATCCTAATAAGGCTTGTAGTTGGCGCTCCTTGAACTGTTGTAGTTGGCGGAAGCGTACGTGTTTTTCTGTGCGCCGTACGAGCTCGGGGCTTGGTTGTATTGTCCGGCTGGTTGCTGTGGGAGACCTTAACTTGACAATCTCCAAAGAATAAGTTTTGGTAAAATAACAGATGTTTGTTGAATGTGTGAGCTGTAATTTGCCGTTCTTCTGCATCTTGAGAAGAACCGAGATTGGCCAACTAACTTATGGTAAGCAGAGTGAAAGTGTCACGTGTGATAACACATGGTATCACGTGTTACAACACGTGACACAACCCTGCTACTTGGAAGTGTTCTAGTCCCTGTTATACACCGGTCTTATATTTAGTACAAGCCAGCACCTGATAGGGACAAAGAAATAACCTCGATACTACTCGATACTACTGCTAAATGCTACTGCTAAATACTACTACTACTGCTAGATGCTACTGCTAGATGCTACTGACTACTCAATACCACAATACCACATACTCAACACTCCTAGCATGGCCAGCTCTGGCTCGCAGGCAAGATTTAATAACCACTAATACCATCTGCCCGAACTGATGTTTGACCGCCACGAAACTGTCGAACCTAACAAGCTACAAACTATCCACATATAGGTACTCTCAGCCTAGTCCAGCATTCTACAGATAATAAAATTTCTACAAAACTACAGTTCAGATAAAACAGGTGGAGTGAAATCTACAAAAACAGTACAAACCTGGGCGTAGTAAGGGCTAGCAGCAGGTGCGGGAGGGTAGCCAGGAGCGGGCTGTGGATAAGCAGGTTGGGCGGGGTAACCTGGGTAGGTGGGGTAGGAGGGGGCTGCAGCGGGCGCTGAGTAGCCGGGTGCTGTGGGCGCTTGTTGGGCTGGTGCTGAAAGTGTGGGAGATTTAGTCATTTCAAGACTCGTGGTTGAAATCCGAGCCCTATCAAATTTGTGAACAGGATTATTAAATAAGACAAAATTTAAATTTAATTTTAAATAAGACAAAATTTAAATTTTTCAGTCAATCAATACATAGTAATATAGAAATAATTTAATTTATTCATATAACATAAGAGCATTTGGGGCTGGAGAGGAGTCAGTGACTGACGGACAACACTTGTTTTTGACTTGAGGAAGACCTAAACCGGCTCCAATCCATCCCCAAATTTGTCAATAAAAATAACAAAAAATCAATAGAAATTTAAAAGTTAAACATTTCAGTGAGCAGGCTCTATCAGCAAAGCGTAATAAAGTGTTTTATCATGCTTAAATAAGGATAGCAGTAAAATGGCGTGTTTATGTTTGATAACTGGCATTTGCTGGTACAGCTCGCTCAAGTTGGGCAACTACATGTACAGGAAGAGGTCTAAGATATT
>JH153333.1:38160-51143 GCA_000226015.1 Mnemiopsis leidyi
GGGGGGGAGGGGGGGTAAAAATAACAGAAAATTTGCTGACATCATATGTGAACGACCCCTTATTTGAAAATTGACAAAATTAATCGAATAGCAAACTTGTCACTTCAACGATAATAAACTTATTACAATGTATGTTCCTTGAAAGCGTAGGTCGTTTCTTCTAAGTAATTGCCACAATTTGGAGTTTGAATTTAATTACTAAGCAGAAAAATATTTTAAGAATTATAGTGAATTTTCCCTTCTCCTACTCCAGAATGAACGGAGAACTTACTGTATCTGCAGCTAACGGTAAAATTGAGGGTGATAACCCTAGTGATGGACGCAAAGCTAGTACTTACAGCAAAAAAGGAGCATATACTCTGGTTTAGAAAGTTTGGAACAGTGGTCGGCTAGGCTTTCTTAACAGAGAATTCGGAATAGAAAAAACAGGCTCTTAAATAAAGCGTCCGCCCGAGACGTAACTAAGCGGGTGCAATTCTTGTTTTTTGTTTTAATAGGGTTATGAAATTATACAAGGTAATAACCTAAGGCTAGGAATACACAATCTGCTTTAATCGCCGACCCTAACGTGAAATGTAGTCATTTTTACCTGTTACAGTTAAATCCGGCTCATTCTTGCACCAACCGACAAGCTTTAGTTTATCAGCCTGATCTTTCGTATGCTTTCTAAAGAAGACCTGAAAAGGTCAAAAATCAAAGTTTGATTATCTTTATAGGCAGGCTGCAACTTCACTTACAATTCGCTTTAAAAAAAGGACGACACATAAGTTCAAATTGAGCTTAATGTCGAATTAATTACACATCACACATTGATTACACATTTAAATAGAGTTGCTCACCCCTTGCACTCTTCCAAACACTTTAAAATCGACACTTCTTAAAGCTGACATGCTCCTATTGGAGTGCTTTAAGTCAACAAATAAGCTGCCTTACGGCTGGAATGACTAAATGATTGGTGGAAAATTTTCTTCAACCAACTTATTTACAAAGAAAATATTTTCGCATAGCAGGAGACCACGGTCATTACTTAAGGGAATTTTTGTAACCCGTCAAGCTTCCTGGGTTCTTTATCTTCTAATGAAAAAATAAAAACTCTGGATTGTTTTATGGATTTTAAGTTCAATCACAACTCTTAGATTCATAGTTCAATCAAAAAAGAAGAAACGACTTTAGTAGCCAAAAAAATTAAGCACGATCAAACTGATTTTTATGTTGCTTATGTGTGTATGACTAAAAATAAAATATTTTAGGATACTTATACTTAAGTTAAAGTATCCTGAAAATACTCCTATTGAGTCCCAGGGTGAAGAACATGAACATCAGTAATAAAGTGAAACTAAAGGATCATCTGCTGCCAATCAAAGTAAGATCAAACTCGGAAAATAAATCTGAAACATATTTAAGTCATATCATGATAGGTATATTCAAATAAGACATTAAAATCTGGTAACTGCCAGCAGTTCAAAAGTTCAAAAAAGAAAATCAAAATGTTGTCCAACGATAACAAAAGCTGAGATTATCGTTCCACTTACTTATTCTGTTCTCACGATAACAAATACAAAGAACTTCAAATTTTGTAGTCTAGAAAATCAAAGTTCCTGTGTCGAAGGAGCAATATTTGGAATAAAACTGTGTAGTATCATTGGCCACGGTTATGCGATGTGACTGTTTCGCGTAAAGTTGCTGCGTCTTGGATGAGATGAAAGAGTCAGCAACAGGCGCAGGACGTGTTCGTGCAGTTCGATATTCTCTTAGAGCAAGGGAAGGTGGAGGTAGGCTAAATCTTCCTGAAATTAGGAGAATTAAAAAAGGAAATGGAAAGGGAGAGATGGGCACTGGGATGAGAAAGAAGGGACTACGAAGGAAGAAAGAGGGAAGGAGGAATGAGTTTAGAGAAGGGAAGGAGAGAGAGAAAAGAGTGATGAAGAAGAAAGGGAAAAGGGGGGAGGGAAGGGACGAGTGGGCGGGGGAGTAGAAAAGGGAATAGTGAGGGAGAAGAAGGATATACCTAAACCACGCTGCAAGTAAGTGCTATCAGAAGAGTATTGCCGGTACAGTTTCTTGTTGACGGGTGAAGGGGCAGGAATGTTCAGTACCGGCAAAGTCCGGGGTGTCGGACTGGAGGAACTTTCCGTCTCGGCTGTTTCACTTGCCACACCCAACGACTCTTCCTCGTCTGATAAACACAGTATTATCATATTTTCTAATTTTGGGTGATATGAAAAGGATGAATGGGGTAATATGAATAGGATGTTCTAAAATAGGTAAATTAACTGAATTCACTACATAGAATGGGTCGGTGAAAAAGGCTGAAATAACGCACTAGAACTCTGACGACACGTGTCTGTTACAGAGTCCTATGATGACGGTATATGCCAGGGGCTCTGCAACATCTACCCATCTGCAAAACTACTAGTCGCAGTTATCTACAGACCGCCTGATGCCAGTCTCTCCAGCTTCTCCAAACTCTTGGATCAGGTGGGACATGCTATCGAGACTCATGCTGACAATGACTATGATCTCTTTATAACAGGCGACTTCAACCTTCCTCATATTGACTGGGAGACACTGGAAGTTCGTAGTGGGGGAACTTCCGAATCTAATCTCTCAGCCCAGCGCTTGTTGAACTTTATGTCAACATACCTTCTCAGTCAAATGGTGAACGTGCCTACCAGGGGAAATAACATATTGGACCTGGTTCTGTGCAACAACAATCGTCTGGTTCTGGATGTGATGACTGAGCCAACGGACTTATCAGATCATGACATGGTTAATGTCCTTCTCTCCTTCGATCCTGGCGTGCTTGAGGACGCCCAAGCTTCATACCTTGATGAATCAAACTTTCGGTCACTCGATTTTAACCGGGCGGATTTTTCCGAACTGAACAAGGTGTTCAGCGGTATTGACTGGAAAGAATTAAGAGATAGCGGCACTTTTGAAGAATTTCCTGCTAAATTCACTAAAAAGTTGCTAACCGTGTGCTTAGAAAATGTTCCTAAGAAACGACCGCCCTCCGGTAAGCCAAAGCTTTATAACTCTCTCAGAAGACGGAAATCAAAGCTCTAAATTCGTCTATCTGCTGCGACTTGTGCCGGTGATGCTGTTCGCATCAAACATCTCGAAGACGAGATCGGGCTGGTGAGCTATGAGATCAAGGAAGCCATCATTCACCACCTGGAACAAGGTGAACAGAGAGCTGTGGAGAGGATAAAGTCTAATCCTAAATACTTCTTCTCTTACGCTAAATCTTTCTCTAAGGTAAAGCATACCATCTCAAGCTTACTGAATGACAATGAGGAGCTAGTCACTGATAGAAAAGAACTTGCGAACATCCTTCAAAAGCAGTTCTCTTCTGTCTACAGCGATCCGAACTGCCCGGACACGTCAGCTCCCACTTTTACGGTGCCTCCCATTCTCAATGATGACACTGAACCTGTGTTAGCACCCGACCTTATCGAGGAAGCGATATCTGAAATTAGGCTAGATTCTGCCCCCGGACCTGATGGCATTCCAGCAATCCTTCTTAAGAGATGTGCTGCTAATCTGAGTATCCCGGTTCACCTTCTGTGGTCAGAATCCATGTCGTCAGGGATTGTCCCCAACTTCTACAAGCTGGGTTACGTTTCTCCGCTTTTCAAGAAGGGCAGTAGATGTGAGGCGGGCAACTACAGGCCGGTAACCTTAACCTCTCATGTTGTCAAAGTCCACGAAAGAGTTTTACGCAAGCACATAGTGGATTACTTAGAATCCAACAGCCTTCTTTCCGACAAGCAACATGGTTTCAGATCAAGTAGAAGCTGCTTGACTCGAATGCTTGATCATTTTGATGACATCTACGAGGGCTTTACACGTGGAGTGGACACAGACTCAATCTATCTTGACTACGCAAAGGCGGTTGATAAAGTAGACCTGAAACTCCTTATCAGCAAGCTTAAAAGATACGGGTTTCACGAAAAACTCATTCGCTGGATTGAATCTTTTCTCTCGGATCGAGAACAAGTGGTAGTGCTTAATGGGGTTCACTCTGACATCGCTAAAGTTTTAAGTGGTGTACCTCTACTGTGAGTTTTTTTCGCCGATGACACTAGAGTTTCGAAACAGATTCGCTGTTATAACGACTGTTTGATGCTACAGGAAGATCTCTTCAGAATCCTTGACTGGTCACGTAGGAATAACATGAAGCTACACGAGCAGAAATTCGAGCTGATGAATCATTTACATAACAGCTCAAGCTCATGGTCTGAATTACCTTTCTACTCTGAAACCTTGCTTTACAAAGTTTCTAGTGAAGACGTACTTTATCCTGTTGCTGATGTACGAGATCTTGGAGTTATGGTGTCTAGCGATCTAAGCTGGTCTAGACATATCAACAGCATGGTATCTAAAGCTAGGAGTACCCTCTCGTGGACGTTTAGCGTTTTCAACAGCAGAGACAGGATAGTCATGAAAACTCTTTACATTTCATTGATAAGAAGCTTACTACAGTACTGCTGTCCTCTCTGGAACCCTTGCAAGATTACTGAAATCCAGCTGATAGAGAGTGTCCAAAGAACGTTTACAAGCCGTGTATGTGGTTTGCAGCACCTCAACTATTGGGAAAGACTCAAGGAACTGAAAATGACGTCACTTTAACGTAGGAGCGAAAGGTATTATATCCTGATGGAAGATTCTTCACAAAGTTGTTCCAAATTGCTGCGACATTAAATTCAAAGAAACCACGAGACACGGTGCAGTAGCCATCATTCCTTCTTTGTCAAAGACAAGCTCCTCAAGCAATCAGACACTGTATGATGGATCATTTGCAGTTCAAGGTCCCAAACTGTGGAATAAGGTGCCTACAGAAGTCAAGGCGGCTAAATCTTTTGACTCGTTTAAAATTAGTCTGTCGAACTTTCTTTCCTTGATACCGGACAACCCTCCGGTCGCCGGCTACAGCTGCAGCTGGTCAAACTCCCTGGTTGACTACTCGCCATCACGGTGGTCAGACATCTGATGACCTTTCCTTGACCTAAACACTACGAAGTAACGAAGTAAGTATAAAAGCTGATAACAAACATTGTCAACAGTGACGTCTCACACAATAGATAAACCAGTGACTACTGCACATTGCACAATTACTGCTACAACGTCACTGTTTGACAGTGATTTTTATAAGTATTTATGGTTTTTTCATCAGTATTTATGATTAATTGGTTAAGAGTTAGTCGATTATTTAATATGTTTCTAAAGTTGTTTTAGAATTGTGCTTGCACTTGCAGCCTGTCACCTTTCAGCCCGACCTATTTCATCAAAAAGATTTCGAAGAATGCCCACTACTGCACATGCAAATCAGTCCAGATTTTCATCTGGACTGTCTTGCTGTGGGGCTGACCCCATCCAAAAAATACTGGTCTAACTTTTCTCCTGGCTCAAAGTCAAAAAAATTTCCATTTTGGGGCCTTATAAGGGGTCACTTAAGGGGTCACGTGACGATTTTTTGATTTGAAACTATCAAATTCGGATTCCTCGTCAAATTTTACGTCAAAATACTGGTCTAACTTTTTTTTTAAAGAGAGACTGGGTCTGAAAGTTAGGCCCACAAGAGGGTAACACCATATGGAGTTTAGCCTGTCTCTAGGGTAAGGGGGAAAAGGGGAGGAAGTAAGGGGGGATATGAGGGTAAACGGGGGAAGTGATAAGGTTACAAGGGAGACAGAAAGAACCTGTACCAGAAGTCTAACTTTTGTTCTAGCTCAAAAATTTTCATTTTTAGTGCCTTCAAGGCCTTTATTGGCCCTTAAAGGCCTTCAGATTAAACTTTCACATAGCCTAATGCACAGACCGTGATGAAATCTACCTTGTCTGAAATTTTCAAGTCTCTTTCCGTTTGGGCTTCTATTCGTTTGCAAAAAAGCGTCGGCGGGGGGGGGGGGGGGGGGTCGGGTGGTATACCACACTTCATGTTGTCATACTAGTGTTGTCATACTAGTGTACTTTAAGTACTAGGAAATTTTTCCCAGTTGTTTACAAGTCCCAAGATGGAAGTACGATGTTTAACTGTGCCCGTTTACCGGTTGAGCTTTATCTGGTCCCCTGCTACACGGCTTGTAAACAGGGATTGGCCAGATGAGGTCGTCCGTGCACTTTCAGCTATACAATAGTAGGGGGGTGGCAACTTTTTTTTGTGTACCCGGACGAAAATTTGACGAAAAATCGATTGAGAATAGTCTCGACGATCAAAAAATTTTGGTTAAGTGTCTTTTCTGGGGTGGTTGCCAACACCCTAATATATGGTTTGGGTTGTACAATGATGTTGCTCTAGCGCATTTCATGCTCAGGTTGTTCAAAGTAGATATAAGGTTAGACGCGAGAATTGTTAAGGATATTTCATAAATTCATATTCTCTATGTTCGGAAAATTTTCCGGCGCTTGTAACAAGACGCTATGTAGTTGGCAATTATGATGGAGAGGTACTTCTGGTCTTTTAGTGAGAGAGGTGGTGATATTTGAATATGGTTGCTGGTGCTTATCAGGTCAAGGAAAATGTTTTGAATGTTCATACGATCATAATGAAGGAGACTATAATAATCAAGTGTAATTTTGATTTTGTTCACAAGGGTGGATCTAGCAGTGAGTGCGTATTGCATTTGTAGATGAAATGATGCTCGTTTTCGATGTCTTCAATGTGCTTATGAGTTCTACGCCATCTGAAGATTCTTAAATTTCTTGGAGTGTTGTTCCGGCGGCCTAGCTCAATTTCAAGGCGATGCGCACTCATCCTTAGTCTATCTGTGTAGTTGGTGAAATGGTTTAGATAAGATTCTTTGTTGACAACAGTTACCAAGAGTGGAAGTCGAAGTGTTATATAGCTGGGGAATGTACCATCAACCACTGTATTGTGGAACACTGAGATAATCTATAAGGGAATAATGTATTTAACAGATTTTATTACTGAAAATGGAGACATCTTACCCTATCATAACTTCTTAAGGAGATGGGGGCTGTCCAATAGACAAGTCTCTACCACTAACTACGCCAGTATCAAGCTCGCAATTAGACACTTTTATAACCCAAACACCTACTTTCAGTTGCTTTTTTTAGTGGAATTAATGTTGATTACAAGATGGTCAAGGGTATGAAAATAAGGGAGCAGATGGCAACTCGTTCACCAGTTGAAAACATTCGATCACTCCGCAAATGGGGCGACGAGCTTGGGTTGGACGATATAGACTGGGCCTCTGTTTTTACTAACCTCTTTTATAGTTTGACAAACAACTTCACGCTTATCCAATACCAATATAAGCTGCTACATAAAATTAGCACTTGTCGTTATATGCGTTTCAAAATGAAAATTGATACCGATAGCCCGAATTGCTCGCAGTGCAAGAATAAACTTGAAACATTAGACCACATCTTTCTCGAATGCGTAACAACGGGAGATTTCGTTAATAAACTCAACATCTTTATAAGAATTAATATTGACCCCCACTATGACGACCCACTTCGTTACTTTTTTATAACTCTTACTCATAGCGACCCTCGGGTAAACTTTTTGAATGCGGTGTGCACTTGGTTCATTGGGAAAAGCTACCAAAACAACCTAAACCTTATCTGGGGTAGCTACATTAATTACTTTAAGACATTCCTAAAAGCGAAAAACCACACATCTACAACGGTATTATAAAATCCTTCTCCAATGAGACCACACTATGGCCCCATCCTTAGCTCATCTAGCCTGCCAATCCATTACTTATACCATAACCTATTTTTAGCCTTGTTTTTACCCCTTAAACCTGAATTCAGTTGTTCTCTTTCCCCAATCCAGCTTCACACTTATCTAACACCAAATAGTTCTAGGTTGCCTTATAGTTTTAGCTATTTTTACTTATTTGTTATTTATTGTACAGTATACTGTTTTATTATCATCACAAGAGTTGAAAAGAAGTAACTGGATGTAAAAAAGTGTTTGAAAGGAAGGAGTGGTTTTCTACTTGTCAATCTATCCATTTTCCTGACATTGTAAAACTTACAAAAAAGAGAAAAAAAAAGAGAAAAAAAACGATGGCAAGAGACCATTCTTACTTTTACCTTGTGAGACCCCGCCCAAACCTGGAAGTCCAGTGTGAGGACATCCAATCTCGGATTATGTCGTTTTTAAATTTTAGGCCATACTAGGTTCAATGCTGGAAAATTCATAAGTTCAACGTTTGTAGATGAACAACTTAATCACACAACCCAAAACCAAATATTGAAAAAACTGATATCAGCAATCTTCTATATGGATGGCTTTGTTCCAAATATAACACCTCTTTTCTGGATTTTGAGATCTGATGAGTTTTAACTGTTCTGCAAGCTTCATATGTTCAATTCTCATCTCTCTGCTACGATCCGGCATATTCTTCATTGTCCTTCAAATTCTTTGCTTTTGCTAGCAAATCAAAAGCTGTTGACTGGAAATCAAATTTTACCTTGAGAGGCTGGTCTTTAGTTCAGTAGTAAATTCTCCTTCAACTGCATCGAGACCAGCAGGGTTCATAATGTCTAAAGCAGTATCAGCATCATAGTATTTTTTTTAATTTAGAACTTTTGAACAAAACTGATTACAGCAATAATATAATATAAACAATTTAATATAAACAATTTAAAAAAAAACTATACTAGGACAAAACTACTCTATTTAAGGGAAAATGAAATAAGTTCGCCTAATGAAATCTTTGGTTGTAGAATTTGTCAGTTACATATCTAAGTATAGAGTCATAAAATAGGTGGATGCTATCGCTGTATTCAGCTGCTCGTGGGTCAGTGACACATCTGGCCTAGGCAACTTAACGTACATAAACATTAATATGTACTTATGTATCAATAAGTAACAGAAATGATTGCAGTAAATCGAAAAAAATCACACTTGAATAAACACACTGTAAAAGTAAAAATATACTTACCCTTAATTTAAGTCAATATCATTATTGTGAAATTTTATGTAGCACTTATTATTATAGTGGATCTCAAATAGAGGTCTCGATGGCTAGGGAAGCCCCATGCCATCGGTGGTTAATCCCCCGATCCGGAGTTAGCTGACCCTAGGGAAAGGGGGATGGAAAAGATATATAACAGAAAATGTAAATACAGAAGTAGAGCAGAGAGTATGTACAGAGAGAGCAGGAGGAAAGTATAATACAAGAAAATCACTTGGCAAGAACCTTCAAAACTCAAAGCTATTATAATTTTTTTCTTTTTTTTTTGGTTCCATGAAAGATGTCGAAGAACAGAATGAGATCAGAGATTATGAACCGTTCTCTAAGAGGAAAAAGGTCAAGATCTCTCAATCTCATAAGTTCTTCTAGTTTTCGCTGTGATCTTCTTCCTCTTACTCATCGACATTGAACGTTACCACAATGTACTCTCTGTCACTCTCATCAATTGCACATCTAACAACTTTCTTCATTTGTTACCACTATTCTTTTTAACAACATAGTTTTCGCTGGCATCTTCTTCCTCTTGCTCATCGACATTGAGCGTTACCACATTGTACTCTCTGTCACTCTCATCAATTGCACATTTAACAACTTTCTTCATTTCCTTCTGTGCAACTTTGTTACCACTATTCTTCTTAACAAGATTGTTTTTGCTGGGATCTTCTTCCTCTTGCTCATCGACATTGAGCGTTACCACATTGTACTCTCTGTCACTCTCATCAATTGCACATTTAACAACTTTCTTCATTTCCTTCTGTGCAACTTTGTCACCACTATTCTTCTTAACAACGGCAGCCCAGCTAGAAATCTTTTCTTCAACTGTATTTTTTACAGCATTCAACTGAGCAGATTTGTTGACAGATAGTTCGTCCTGCACCTTCAACAACTAAGACTGACTTTCCAACTGTTCACGTTTCAAACAATCCAGATACACTAAAGCATTCCTCAACAATTTCCCGCTTTTGTTTAACAAGCTAGCTAAATTCGTAGCAAAATCCACAACAATGTCCTTATTACATCCTTTCAAAACAGTTCTTTTGACATCGCTTAATTCTCTGATTTTTAAAGTAAAGAGTAGTAAACCTCTTTGACTCTTTTCAAGTTCATAAATAGAACCGCCGTATTGAACTTATGCAGATAACAGTATCTTTATAGATAAGCGACCAAGATTCAAACGAATAGAAAATGGTTTATCAGCAAACTGATGTTGGACACCCTTGTTTGCATCCATCAAATTAAATAAGTCTGGTGATAATGGATGGCCTTGCTCGGCTGCTAACATGACCTTCCAGTTTGATTTGAGTTCTCATACATATGTTGTATTGTATTGAGAACTTCCAATTAATACCAGAACGTGCCAACTTTAGGCATGGGGCCTCTCTACAAACTGAATCGAAAGCTTTATTACGGAAGTTTACAAAAATCGCACTAATAGGTGCTTTCAACATTTTGAATTTTGAAATAATTATACTTAAAGTCAGGATGTAGTCGGTGGTTTGAGCTCCTTTAGAAAAACCGGACTGATTTATTGGGTGGGAACACTTTTTTTAATTTCAGGATTCTTTTAAGAAGGACTGCGAAGAAAAGCTTGCCAATTGTGCTGCTAAGTGCCACGGCTTCGTAGTTGTCTGGATTGGATTTGCAACCCTTTTTATGTATTGGGGTAATAATGTTGTTGTTCCTAGATTTAAGGCATTTGTTGAATAATTTGGTGAGTAGTGTTTACTGTTTGTGGTGGGTAGGATATTCGTAAGAGCAGTGTTTACTGTTAGTGTTAGTGGTGGCATTACTGTTTGTGGTCGGTAGGATATTCGTAAGAACAGTGTTTACTGTTAGTGTTAGTGGTGGTATTACTGTTTCTGGTCGGTAGGATATTCGTAAGAGCAGTATTTACTGTTAGTGGTGGGTAGGATATTCGTTAGAGCAGTTTTTCCGGTCTCTCATTTTTGACCATACCATTTACGACTAATAAATTAGTGGCCGTAATTTTGATTCATTTGCTTCGGTCCATTCAAACGGTTCATTATTTATATCACTCTTTTTCGTTTTAAAATGAACAAAACTAACTGAAAAGACGGTCTGGTTACTCCCAATTTTGGGTTTTGGTAATATCAATATTAATGATAATACTGCTGGCAGTTTTGAACCTTCATCGAAAGACGAAAACTTTTTTCAAGGGGGGGGGGCGGGCCTTTTTTCAGCCACAAATTAGTTTTTGGAAATTCGCGGGCGTTCCCCAATGCCTTGATAATGATATGATTTCTATGAAGTATGAGTAAGGGTAAACTTAATCCTCTCTTCATTTCAGAAACACCTAGTTCCAGAAATGGCCCATGGCGCTATACGCATGGACAAGGCAGATATTTTGGAGTTGACAGTCTCGCACTTAAAAGCTCTACAAGAAGAGTGTGCCAGTGGTAAATTTGAATTTGAATAATCACCTGTTCAGTTGTCGTTCGTTAATCAATTATACTTACTTTTGGACAATAAGCACATTGTGTCGAAATTTATCTATGCACAGAGTAATACCTATCTTTTATTTAGATATTGACGGAAATGCAGACCCGTCCTACAAAGATGGATTTAAACGTTGTATTGACGAGACTGCTAATGTCATCTTGAATACACCTGTGCCGGAGGAGATAAAGCAACACTTCATAACACAGCTCAAAGTCCTGTCTTTAGGGCAAGAGAATTATTCGCCCCTCACGCCCGAATATGAGAGAAACGATTTGAACAAGTACAATAACTTAACGAACAGCGGGGGTATGTCCCTTTTCCCTGCGGTGTCCCCTCACTCCGCCAACACATCACCCCTTCACATCAACTCCTCACACTTTGACTCGGACAGACAGAGCGCCTTTAACGCCGTAGAAAGTAGGACAGTGATAAAGCAGGAAGTTCACAGTCCAGAACAAAACAGCAAAGTCAATGGAATCTGGAGACCATGGTAGTGACGTGGTATACAGATATATCAGGGATCCTTCATACACCCACCCCCTCCGGAATGAACAAATGTCTAAAATTTCACATCAAAATAGACTTCAATAGGCTTGGAGCTAGGCTTTTCATTATTTGCGAGAGTTTAGCTTATTGACAGAGAACACAGTTAAAAAATATTCTTATTTTCGTCAAAGTGGTATTATGATATCTGAAAAATTGCCAAATTTGGGAACATTTTTACAAAATTGGTAAATTTTTCGAAAGTTCATAATGTAGTCGTTTCTGAAACCCCATCCCCATTATAAAGCCCCATGCTCCCCCAAGGTGATTACGTCTTTTGTAAATGACCCCTTAGGACACTGTGCTTGTAAGACAAAAAGGATGTTTTAGAATGAATAGAGCGATGGCGATTTATGCCTGACAGTTTTATTGCAGAAATATATGAGGTTAAGCTGAAGAGGTCTACGTACCCTGGACCAGCTTGTAAATAGATTTGTATAAAATTTTGAAATTGAGTTTATTGTAAATTATGCTTTGTTGTTTTATTTATAAAGAGTTATTTTAGCTTTAAAGATCGTTTAGTAAATGTTTTACTTAGTGCAAAGCATAAAGAAGGCGTCTCGTCTCTTTTAATTAAATTAAGCCTTCCAAGGTATGGCAACGAACATCGAAATTGTGAGAATGCTAAGATAGGGTTAATTTTGTACCGGCAAAGCAGTGATAGATTAGTTGCCTGGGAACCTCAGTCTTTGTTGCAGCGCCCGGTAATAGATTAGTAGCGTAGTTTTCTTTAAGCCGATTTATGAAGGTATCCCGTCCATATTTTGGTTCAAACCAATCAACAAAATTTTTAAGAACAACGATATATTTCTATTTTTGCCCTTAACGCTCCTACTACTATGACTTTGAGTTGTTAAATCAAAAATAACAAATAAGTCACTTGTTGTACTTGTAGGTTGATAACCTACACTTGTTGTACTTGTAGGTTGATAACCTACACTTGTTGTACTTGTAGGTTGATAACCTACACTTGTTGTACTTGTAGGTTGATAACCTACACTTGTTGTACTTGTAGGTTGATAACCT
>JH153333.1:62708-74046 GCA_000226015.1 Mnemiopsis leidyi
ATGGTAGGTAGTCGTAACCTTGGTTACAGTCGTATATATTGTAGGTGTCGTAACCTTGGTTTCAGTCGTATATATGGTAGGTGTCGTAACCTTGGTTACAGTCGTATATATTGTAGGTGTCGTAACCTTGGTTACAGTCGTATATATGGTAGGTGTCGTAACCTTGGTTACAGTCGTATATATGGTAGGTGTCGTAACCTTGGTTACAGTCGTATATATGGTAGGTGTCGTTACCTTGGTTACAGTCGTATATATTGTAGGTGTCGTTACCTTGGTTACAGTCGTATATATGGTAGGTGTCGTGTGTAGCGACGGCAACAGTCACGTGCGTAGACATAGTAACAGTCACGTATGTTGCCATGGTAACAGTCACGTATGTTGCCATGGTAACAGTCACGTATGTCGCCATGGTAACCGTCATGTTTCCAGCCATGGTAACAGTCACGCGACTACGTGTGTAGTCATGGTAACAGTCACGTGTGTAGCCATGGTAACAGTCACGTATGTTGCCATGGTCACAGTCACGTGTGTAGCCATGGTAACAGTTACGTGTGTAGCCATGGTAACAGTCACGTTTGTAGCCATGGTAACAGTCACGTGTGTAGCCATGGTAACAGTCACGTACTCACGTGTGTAGCCATGGTAAACTTCACGACTGGCAATCATGACGGTTTACCTAGCTGGATATTCAATAACTTCTCCTCCCGCACATACCACCTTCCCTGCTCGCCTCACTTCAATGCAATTGTTTTCATTTCGGGGGTATTATCGAATGAAAAGTAAGAAGATGCTTGTCTAAAGCTAGCAAGATATTGCACTGAGAACCGGTGTCTAATATTGAAAGAAGCGTTCCTATTGGTCCACCACCAGTGTCGTTATATATGCTTATATTCGCGATATTCTTATATTGGTAAAACTCAGACAACTCCGCATAATAATTATAACTTCTCGACTCAGAAACCCATAGCAACCCACAGCAACCCATAGCAACCGATAGCACCATGAAACATTCGTCTCTTACCCCAAATTTTCGTCTTTTGAAGTTCCACAGTATTTTGGCGGACTGTAACGGTTTTACACTTGAGTTTTGCTTGTATGGTTATAGCATGATGTTGTTAAATGTTGCTTCCATTTCGCAGAAATGCAACAAGTTTAATCAATTCGACACAATAATATAATATAGACTATGTAAGAAGCTTCTGAACTTGATTAGTCTGACAAGTTGTTAATCTCCGCTACTATACGGCACGTGTATAGTTATCGTATGTACTGGTAACCAGACAGTTAGCAGCTGAGTTCTTTAGTTCTTTAGTAGAGCTGTGTTGCCAATACAGATGGAAGTTAAATGTACTTGTTTAAACTTATACATGTATATATATACATGTATATAAACTTATACATGTATATACTTTTATATCTTATATAGTTTTTAAAACTCAGCTACCTTACATCGCCCTGTACAGACAGATTCTATTTATAGACCTTTGTTTATACTTTTTATCGAAGTAGAAAATTCAAATTTCGACTGCATTCTAACATAGAATTTCATATCGAAGCCCACGCCTTAAATAATTATAAAACAGATCTAGATAGATATATGTATCAACTTTTCATAAAACAAATCTAAACCCTTCCCCCTCAAAGGTATGAACGTGACACAAGGTCCAATAACCGGTCCAATGACCGGTCCAATAACCGGTCCAATAACTCCAATAACCGGTCCAATAACCGGTCCCTCCACCACACTAGAATTAATCACAGTGATCCTGATCCTGTCTCTAATGATCCTGGGTATCCACTTCAACTCCCTCGTCCTCTACATGTTCTGCAGACACCGCCACTACAGACTACCTAGCCGGCTCCAACTCTTCTCCCTGGCGGTGGACGACATAGGGACCGCTATATTCGTAGAACCCATGGTTATCTCCATGTTCTACAAGGTGGAACTGTTCCAACAGAGCAGTGTCCTCTGCAGGATCTTCTCCAACCTGCTCCACCTCTTCCCCTGGGGCTCTATCATCTCCCTGATGGTTCTGAGCGCTACCAGAGTTGTAATCGTCCTCTACCCGCTAGCCTACAAGATCTGGGTTACCAGGAGACGAATAGTGTACGTTATCCTGGCTAAGTACGTGTTTATAGCTATCTTCCTGACTGTCTCCAACCCTCTCTGGACCCTGATCTTCATACCCAGTGTTCAGTCCTGCTTCGTTAGTTACGCCAGTAGGGACCTGCCTAGCAACCTGCCTAGCAACCTGCCTAGCAACCTGCCTAGCAACCTGCCTAGCAACGAGGACCAAGTCCCCCACGTTAACGTAATCCCCTACATAATCCTGATAGGGAGTGTAATAATAGTCCTCCTCTCTGCAGTGGTCCTAGCTCAGTTCTGCAACATGCACTGTCGAGGTGGAGCTAGAGGTGGGGTGGTGAAACACCGGGCTCAGATGCCCGGGATAGCTAGAGAGTTGCTCCTCCTGGTGGCAGTCTATCTTATCACCACCTTCTCCATCCCGATGGTGGCTCTGAAGCGTTACCTGAACTTCAACCTGACACCTGGAGGGGAGGTGGTGCTAGCTCAGGTTGCTAAGGTGTTGTTCTACGTGGGCCCTGTAGCTAACCCTGTTATATACGCTCTGAGAAGGGGCGAGTACCGGGACACGCTAGCTTCCTCCATCAAGCTGACCATCAGCTCCAGACGTATAGTCCAGGGTAAACTTGCTAAGAACGATCTGGTGTACAACTCAGAGGTAAACCAGCACAAGGAGCACGGGGTGTGTAAAGTTAAGTTGAGGAGGTCCAGGTCTTCTGACGACCAGCTACAGAACCATCCCAGTATTGAGTTACAGGATATCACGGTTCGGAGGAAGTCTAAACTTTACCTCCGCAAGCAATCTTACAATGTGAGTCTACCTGACCCTGGGTTCGTGTTTAAGAATAGTGTTGCGGCTCATCACGGGTACAGTGTCAACTAGCTTCTACACCACATAGGACAATAAACACACGGACAAAGTACTGCAGAAGATAGAAAATATAGACGTTTATAAACTACAAATGTTACCTGAGAGTGCTGACACTGAGTACTCTTTCCGACAACCGTACGTATCATCTTCTCCTTCATCTTCTCCTTCATCTTCTGCTTCTTCATCTTCTTCATCTTCTTTATCTTCTTCATCTTCTTCATCTTCTTTATCTTCTTCAGTAATTACATGGTATCTCCCGGACATTGCTACTAAAAACTGTAGTTAATTAGTTAATTGAAATATTTACTCAAACTATTTATTCGAACTTATTATTTAAACAATTTATTTGAGCTTCTTATTTAAACTATTTATGTCAAAATCTGATAATGAAATTTATTTCTAATCTATCAATAAGATGTGAATTATTGTGGAGCTTTTCTATTGTATTTTGCTTATTATTCAGACACAATGACTGCAAGAAAATAGCTAAATTAAGATGGTACTGTTTACATCAATGAGATTATAATCTTATCGGTAATAATTAATAAGCGTTTAAAATAAAACATAGGTATCAAATTATCTTATATCCAACTAAAAACAAATTGCAAAAAAAAGGAATCCATGTTAAAAACAATCGTAGGAAATACAATCAAGTTAAAAACAATTGTAGGAAATGAAATCCGGTTAAAAAGCAGATTAAAATAATGTTTCCGCCATATAAAATTTTAAAATACGATAAAAAAGATTAACATCTGACCCGCGCCAACAACCTGCCATCTAACAACCAACACGAGAATTTCCAACTTAGGAAAACCAACTAAGCTAAGAACCAATTACTGAAACGAAACACAGTAAAACCAAACTGAAGCAAGATCCCACACTCCCACTCTTCCTCCCTTCTTCCTGCTGCTCCTCCCACTCTCTAATGTCCTCCAAATCCAGCCTTCTAGAATAGTCGGGAGGAACTACCGTGAAGGGGAGGATACACTGGGGACCGTGACAATCTCTGTAGTTGTACACGGAGATTGAGTCCATGAAGGAGGCCCAGTAGTGGGGCCTGCTCGAATTGAGGTGTCTAAGGAGGGAGAAACACGTGGTACAGTCACTGTGTGCTCGATTTAGGGGGTCCGGGTATTGACACCACTCTTGTCTGAAACAGAAACGAGTTATACAGAAACCTAGCCAACCCCTGATTCCCGTGTAACCCAAATTTTCCCTAGGACGGCGCTGCAATCTTGTTAGAAAGACTTGCCTGGGTCCCAATATCTAAGCAAGATTCATACAGAGTTGAGTTGAGTTGGGGACCGAGTTTACTTCAAATAATATATACTCGAGATGAAACTAACTTCAGAACTTTGGCCCTGACTGCGGAGTAGAAGAAGTCGAAGTTAAACTGATTAAGTTCAACATGGAACTTCTCCGCCAGGTCGGTAGAGTTGTAGAACTTTAATGTTTCGTTGTTACAGTTCAACTTCTCCAGACATGTGGCGTATTCTCTGAAGTAAGACAGTGGTAGGTAAGTAGTAGCGACCTACTTAGCAACCTGCCTAGCAACCTACTTAGCAACCTACTTAGCAACCTACTTAGCAACCTACTTAGCAACCTACTTAGCAACCTACTTAGCAACCTACCTAACAACTTAGCATTTAGCAAGCTGTCTGGAAATCGACTTGTCAAGCTGTTTAGCAACCTACTTAGCAAGCTATCTAAAAATCTACCCAACAACTTCTCTGAAAACCTACCAAGCGGTCTTCTTAGCAAAATACCTTAAAAACTACTTAGCAACCAACCTAGCATCATTATAAGCAACTTGCCCAACAACTTGCCTGGCAACATACCATAACCAAGCAACCCGCCCAGCATCCTACTAAGCAGACCAATCTACCAAGCAAACTATCTGTTAACTTGCGTAGCAATCTGCCTGAAAATCTGCCTGGCAATCTACCAAGCAACCTACTTAGCAACCTACTAAGAAATTTTCCCAACAAATTCATTCGAAACATACCTAGCAACCTACTTAGCAACCTACTTAGCAGCATTATCAGCAACTTGCCCTGCAATCTACCTAGCAACCTACCTAGTAACTTGGCTTACAACCTACTTTGCAACCTTTTTAGTAACATGTTAAGCTAAGCAACTTCTGTAAACTTACTGTCTGTGTTTACAAGACTCTTCCTTCAGAGAGTATCTAAAGTCATTTATCTCTGCTTCCCACAACGTAAATAAGTCCGATGTGAAATGATACCTGATGAAATAGGTGTTAGATCATATGAATTGAAAAGCAACAGAAGCACATTAAATCGCGTAACAGCATCTACTTCGGTCTCGGATGTACCTAGCAACCCACCTAGCAACCTACCTAGCACCAACCACCCACCTAGCAACCTACCTAGCAACTTACCTGACAACCTACCTACTAGGTAGTACCTAGCAACTTACCTAGCAACCTACCTAGCGACCTACCTTACAACCTACCTAGCGACCTACCTACCTTACAACCTACCTAGCGACCTACCTACCTAGAAACCTACCTAGCAACCTACCTAGCAACCTACCTACCTTGAAACCTACCTAGCAACCTACCTAGTAGCCTACCTTACAACCTACCTAGCGACCTACCTAGCGACCTATTTAGCAACCTACCTACCTAGCAACCTACCTAGCAACCTACCTAGCAACCTACCTACCTAGAAACCTACTTAGCAACCTACCTAGCAACCTACCTAGCAACCCTTCTAGCAACCTACCTTACAAACTACCTAGCAACCTACCGAGCAACCTACCTAGCAACCTACCTAGCAACTTACCTAGAAATCTACCTACCTAGCAACCTGCCTAGCAACCTACCTAGCTACCTGAAAATATTTACCTGTGAAACCTGGCCCCGACAAGATGTCTCCACCTACACTCGGACAGGTTCCAGACACTACACTCCCGCAGTGTCGTTTGTTTGTTTGTCCGTCTGTCCGTCCTCCACTGCAGGTGACTCCCGACACACCGCAACTTTGTTAATGACTTCCTGGCGTCTCTCAACGCCGTTTTCACATAGCTTCCTGCTTCCTCCTCGCACTCTGACGACAAAGTTAGAAAATTATTTATTGCGACTTTCAGTCTTTTCTAGTCTTCGGTACTGACTAAAACCTTCTTGGGGCGCTTCCACGCCCTAGAAACATAAGAAATTACAGATGAATATAGATCACGACAAATATTAAGTCATTTCAAAAGAGTTAGCCGAGAAAGCGGACCATCTGATCCTAACTCAGTGTCCAATCCTCATTGCATATTGCTTACGTGCACCTAAGTCATTTTAATCGATTAGTAATGATAAAGTAAATCTGGGACAAAATCGGTTGCCTAATTTCAAAATTTAATTTTGTTTAACTCATCTTACTGTTAATTTGATTACAATCTGAACTGTTAACCAGACTTACTGTTTACTTCAATAGACTGTAGACAAATGAGCTGGAATAGTTGAAGATCACAGTCGTTGCGGGGGTGTTGGCCTGGTGCCCAGTACATCCCCACCATGGGGTGTGTCCTGTTTCCGGGCGTGTCGCTAAACGGGAACGCGTAGAACAACTCTGGGAATATTAGGGGACTGAGGTAAATTCTATCTGCCTAGCAATCTACTTAGCAACCTGCCTAGCAACCTGCCTAGCAACCTACCTAGCACAATTACTATAAGTTAAGTATAAAATTCTAAGCAACAGTGAAAGTAAATGTAAAAGTATAACACTGAAAGTAATGTGAAAGTGAAAGTTAACATGAAAGTGAAAGTGAAAGTGAAAGTGAAAGTGAAAGTGAAAGTGAAAGTGAAAGTGAAAGTGAAAGTAAAGCACCAACCTTTCCAGTACCACCAAGTGTGCTCACTGGAAAATCCTGAACATCGACGTCTAACGTTTCCTTCACAGTCCTTACGAGTCAGCGATTTCTTGGAGGAATATTGTATATTTATTACTGTAGTTAAAAACTTTCAGATTTGGGAAGTTTTTGGAATTGCCTATTCAGCATATTTGGTGCTACCATAAAAAAGTCCAATCCTATGTGACACTATTTCCAAAAATCAAAAGCAAAAGTGTAGCACGTGAAGGAAGAGCGAAAGTGAAAGTACAACACGTGAATGAAAAGTAAGAGTTACAGAAGACTAACATAGTAACAACATACCCCCTTCATATAGTAATTAGTGGAAGTAACGCTGTAGCTGGTTGTAGTAAAATAACTCATAGTTTCACTGATAGTGAAGGGCGTGGTTCTAGTAGGGGGAACAAAACCGGTCGGGCGAGGGAGAGGACTTGAGGAGTATCTTTGTTGTAACGTCTGGTTTAGTGCACTACAGGATACTCTGAGGAAGTGAGGGGTGAACATGATACGTACTTAGTCTACCAACCTGTATATCAACCTGCCTAGCAACCTGCCTAGCAACCTGCCTAGCAACCTACTTACCGACCCTACCAACCTGTATATCAACCTGCCTACCAACCTGTATATCAACCTGAATAGCAACCTGTATAGCAACCTGTACCTGCCTAGCAAATTGCCTAGCAACCTACCTAGCAACCTACCTAGCAACCTGCCTAGCAACTAGAGTAGCAACCTGTCTAGCAACTAGCGAAGCAACCTACTTACCGACCTGCCTAGCAAATTGCCTAGCAAATTGCCTAGCAACCTACCTTGCAACCTACCTAGCAACCTACCTAGCAACTAGAGTAGCAACCTCTCTAGCAACTAGCGTAGCAACCTGCCTAGCAACATGTCTGCTGACCTACTTAGCAACATGCCAAGCAACCTACCTAGCAACATACCAAACAATTTATCTAGCAACCTACTAGGTGAGTGAAAGTTAAGGTCAGAAAGAGAATTCACTAACTTGGGATCTAACCCCATGTTTCTAAGTTTGTTGTACATGGATATCATTTTGGGGTAGGGCTGTGTTTTTGTCTCATAACTATAGGCTCCTCTCGTGTGGTCAACCTGTGTAAATATTCTTTGTTACATCACAGTAACCATGACAACTAATGTGATACACAGTTACCATGACAACTAATGTGTTACACAGTTACCATGTCAACTAATGTGTTACACAGTTACCATGTCAACTAATGTGTTACACAGTTACCATGTCAACTAATATGTGACACAGTTACCATGACAACTAATGTGTTACACAGTTACCATGACAACTAATGTGTTACACAGTTACCATGTCAACTAATGTGTTACACAGTTACCATGACAACTAATGTGTGACACAGTTACCATGACCAATCATGAGTAACTAAGATGAAAACTAATGTGTAGCATCGTAGTTTCTAGCACAACTAAATCTTAGTTCTGGCCTGCCAGCAGTAAGCGTTGTCCTCCCAAAGCAACATCGCCCGACTGACATTGTCACAAAACGTTTCTGTGTCGTTATCGTCTGGGGTAGATAACTTTTCTAGAACCTTCCGTGTCACAGCACCTCTCTCTTCAACAAAACAAGCCCCTGAAATGTCATTATTTTGGGGTCCCTGTTAATATACACTGCAGAACGTCGGCAAAGTAATTCTGACAAAGTAATAATGACAAAGTAATGCTGACAAAGAACTCACCACACACGTCTTTAACAGTGATGACGTCAGGTTGAGAGAAGCGGTCGAGGACGGTTACCCCGGTTACGGTTACCCCGGTAACAAGAGGCGACCAGTCCGCCCACGTGACCGTGTGTGAAGTGTTACGTCGTAACAGAGGTTTGTCAGAGTAGAGGTGAGGGATCATGCAGTTGTAAGTAGAGTGAGCGTACGAGATGTCCTTCTGGAAGAGCTCCGTGAAGAGAGCGTAGAGAAAAAGTCCGCCGAACTTGTAGGTAGGAGTGTCCGATATAGCTAGACTTCTACCTGACAGTGCTAGCTAGATTAGAGAAAAGTAGCCATCAACCTAGCAACAAACCTGGTTACCTATATAGCTAGACTTCTACCTGACAGTGCAACCAACTTATCAACCCACTTAGCAACCAACCTAGCAACCCAGCAACTTATGAACCCACCTAGCAACCCAGCAACTTAGGAACCCACCTATCTACCTGACATTCTAGCAACCCACCTAGCAACCTAGCAACTTAGCAACCCACCTATCTACCTGACATTCTAGCAACCCACCTAGCAACCCAGCAACTTGACAACCCACCTATATACCTGACATTCTAGCAACCCACCTAGCAACCCAGCAACTTAGCAACCCACCTATCTACCTAAAAATCTATCAACCCACCTAGCAACCTACTCAATACCTTGCCTACCTATCAAGTATTTGACAACGTACCTAAAGCCACGATCCCAGAACGCAAGAAATATTTGTAAGGTCGGATAGAGTTGTAAGAAGGAGTCAGTTCCAACATGAATTTTCCCGGTTGTTTGTACCACACACTCAAGTCTCCTGTTCTCATGCTGAACCGCACACAGATGAACCTTATCAGGTCTTTACTTCTCTGAAAAACACGGGTGTATAGTATGGCTTACTTTATAACAACCTACCTAGCAACCTGCCTAGCAACACACCTAGCAGCCTACCAAGCAACCTCCCTAGCCACCTACCTTGCAACCTACCTAGCAACCTACCTATACACCTTCCTAGCAACCTGCCTAGCAATCTACCTAGCAACCTGCCTTGCAACCTACCTATACACCTTCCTAGCAACCTGCCTAGCAATCTACCTAGCAACCTGCCTAGCAACCTACTAAGCAACCTACCATCTCACCAAGCAACTTTTCTCCGAAACCAAACTTACCCAATAGTTCTGAGCGTAAGAATAAGGGACAGACCAATTAGCAAACCGAGTTACACTTTGAGCGACCCCCTCAGAAGTAACCCAGTGGAACTCCTGAGAAAACTTTATTTCCTTCCAGCTCGCACTCAGAGTCAGGCTTTTTCTCGGTCTGTTGGGGCCATTCCGCATGTGTTCTGAAAATTTTCTGATAATTACAAGGCAGCAATCTTGTACATAATCATAAATACTGAGCTCTGAATACGGAATATAACAACCAAGTGTACCCTATTGGACCCAGCATTTCTTATAACTACGAGTTAGTTACATATTTAATCACAAAACAAGATAAAACCTCTAGATCCAAAGGGAGGAGGCGTGGTTAGTTGCCTGGCAACCTACATGACTTACCAGCGAAACTAAATATGTCATACAGCAGTAGAGGATCCTGGTTAGTTGCCTAGCAACCCACATGACTTACCAGCGAAACTAAATATGTCATACAGCAGTAGAGGATCCTGGTTAGTTGCCTAGCAACCCACATGACTTACCAGCGAAACTAAATATGTCATACAGCAGTAGAGGATCCTGGGGAGCGAACTTTACACACCAGGAAGTGGGTCTAGAAGGATGGGGCCGGAACGGCTGGGAAACAACATTCCTTAGACTGACTTGGTCATCTGGCTCAATAGGAACGTACTTGAATACGTGTTCATCTGAAGGGGAAGTGTTCAGTTATGTAACTATAAAGTTTGTTACCTAGCAACATTATGAGTTAGATGCTTAGCAACCTTTTTACCTAGCACCTAGAAAAGTTAATGCTTCTAGCCAACCTCTCACTTTGATACTTGAGTCCCAGATAAGTTTCCCTCGCCTCGCCTCAGGGCGAGTCGCCCTGAACAAGTGACTTCTGCCATACTTTAGCGAGCTTTACCAGTAAATGTCGTAGACTTAACAAGTTCTCCGTTTGATAAGCTTATTTAAACTCAGCTGGTAGAGCTCGATTTATCCCTCATTCATTTCCTAACAAAATCTGGGTTGGAGCCTGCTTAGGTTTTCCTCAAGGTAAATCAACTAATCAAGGGTTGTCCGTCAGTCACTGTATCCATCCCAGCCCCAGATGGCATTGTTTTATATGATATTATTAAATTACAACAATGTACTGATTATCACAGGTAGTTGCACCATGGTTGCCACGATGGTTGCTAGAAACGCTGCCTGGTAGGTGCTGGGAAGGTTGCTAAGCAACTGTCTGCAATTTCCCAAATTCTGCCCACCTTTTGAACACCAGCAGAGTCTGACAAACCCCTCTTTAGTCGCATCACACCTCTCCTTAGCAGAGTGTGCTCGCACCCACAGAGAAGTGTCTTTATTCTTTATTCCCTGACATACTGGCCTGCCCTCCTCAACTTGCTCGTATCCTGGGAACGAACGATAAAGACAGACGGCCAGACAGACAGACAGACAGACAGACAGACAGACAGACAGACAGACAGACAGACAGACAGACAGACAGACAGACAGACAGACAGACAGACAGACAGACAGACAGACAGACAGACAGACAGACAGACAGACAGACAGACAGACAGACAGACAGACAGACAGACAGACAGTACAGACTAGACAGACAGTACAGACA
>JH153334.1:53935-66308 GCA_000226015.1 Mnemiopsis leidyi
TCTCATTCTTTTGAGTGCAGTAGTACTCCAAGGCAACTTGACAGGTCTGTTGTCCAGGTACACTGAAGCAGCTGGAACAGTTGCAGCAACAGCCTCTAGTTTACCATGAAGTTCTGCCCACATATCTTGAACATTATCTGTAGAGCTATAATCCCAGTCAATGTCATTAATGCTTATATTCAATAGCTTTTCAGAAGAAACTTTGCCCCAGATAGGCTTTAAAACTTTCTGTTTAACCCTTGTATCTGTTTGGTTTAATAACTATACTATTTATTTAGAATTTTCGGCCATATTTTTACAAATAGCTTCCAATAAGCCCTCATAATAGGGGCGCCACTTGGGGGCGCCTTTTTACCGCCGAGGGGCGCCATATTGGCTAGAGCTACAACGTTACGCCACTGTCTGAATTGTCCCTTCTCTATGAAGTGGTAGAGTTCTGGCTCCATCCTTAACTTCACTTTCAACTTCTCTACCAGCTTTCTCCTTGCATCACGCTGTTTGACTGTTCTATCGGGACTGATGTACACATATTTATACGACGGAGTTTGTTTTTAAAATTTAAGCTACAGACAACCCACTGACGTCTGACAGCTGCTTCTGCACTCTTGATGAAACTTTAACCGGGCGACACGTGTCTGATCTCCTATCTCATCGCTCCTACTCTGGCAGAGTCTTTACACAATAAATTTACTGCTTAACGGGCGATGCGCGTCCACGATTCTTTGAATCTTAGTCATTACGCTTCGCGTCATTACGCTTCGCTCGAGGAGCAGGTGTGACGCGCGCGAAGCGATGACGGTAGGTTGTAAGCCTACAAATTTACTGCCCCCTGAACACAGGTCCATGATTGCCTAAACAGATTCCCGTAAGTTGTCATTCCCTGCTTCATGAAGTTCGATTATGAAAAGGTTTTTGCAGCATTGATCCTCTCCAATGGTTGTTTGACTAATGACTGTACATATTGAATGGATTGAGTAGTCACCTGTTGTTCACTCTTTCACATAACCAGGTGCTTCCGCATGCGCCGGAAAAGTAAGTCAAACTCAAAATTTAGTAAAACTAGAGCAATTCACTCTCAGACTTGCTGACGATGTCAGTCCAATTCTTTATCTGTGATTTGACCGTAGACTATATTGCACTAACCTCCTCGTCGTTACACTGATTCAATTTCTCCCGGATATTGATTTCTGATTTCTGGAGAGTGGTACAGTCTGTCCATAACTCCTCAATGAGTGGATCTCACAGTTTCAACCAAGTTCAATAAAAGCTCGATAATTAAAAGGCTTCTTAATCTATGGAGTTATCAAAAAAGCTATATGCCATAGCTTCCACAATGTCCACCAACTTCTTATATTTAGCAGTAGTGAGAAAAAAGTCGAAACGGGTCAAGATCTTCTTTCCTGTGTCAAAGAGTGTTCTCGGTTTATAAATGGCTTCCGATATTCAACCAGCCGTGTACACGATGTACACAGTGGTGGTTAAACAAGTTTTCACCTAATCAGGTGTAATTTACGCCGCGCGCAAATGGCTCTGGTGAGAAAAATAACCTGCTATCACGGTTATCTTGCGATCTTTCGTATTTTTAGCCTGGCATGGCATGGGCAACATAAAATTTTTCGGACGATGCGCGTTTAGTTTAGAATTTTTGCGCCCGCGCCGCGCGAAAGCGCGTGATGGCCGCGACAGTAGGTAATCAACATAAAACATACAATTACAAATTTTTTCGAAAATTCAAGGTAAATTGAATCTGCACTGCAATTCATTTATCGGGAGCTGTACGACGCGACTTGCTTAGCCAACATAGCCCTGTGGATTGCAATGAGCGCATTTCACATTTACTACACGTTGTTTGGCCTAGCTCAGCTTTAGCCCTGCTGCCTGCTGCCTTAACGGGCGATGCGCGTCCACGATTCTCGAGGAGCAGGTGTGACGCGCGCGAAGCGATGACGGTAGGTTGTAAGCCTACAACCTGCTGCCGCAAAGCGTGCAGCTTCCGGCGCGCGCGAAGCGCATGGCGTCGTGAGACACCCGATTCTATTTTGATTGCGAGACCGTCCTACTTTCGCTTCAAGCTTATAACACAGGGATATACGCGTGTTTAGCAACTGCGTCAACGGGCGATGCGCGTCTAGAATTTCTTCGCCAGGCCAGAAATGCGTGACAGCGCGTGATGGCCGCGACAGTAGGTTATCAACCTACAAGCAACTGCGCGGCTCTCCTTATACGTTTCCCTCCAAAGCAACAAAGACTGAGGTCATGAGGCAAAAGTATAATACACGAATTGGGCTCGGCCGGGGTTGTTAACCTCGTATCGTATATTGTATCTCCATGTGCGCTGCTGTCACCTAATTTATGGTCAGCCGCATAACGCCATAACGATGCCCCGGCGGCCCCGTCATTAGGGGGCGCAAATTCGTCATAAAAATATGAGACAATTTTGCAAGAATAATTGCGCGACTAGCAAAATCGCGTGTTTTGTTTATTAACTTCACTATTTATCTAGATTTTTGGCCCATATTTTCACAAATTGGTTGACGAGATGATATCCGTCTAACGTTCTAACGTTCGCGAGGAGAGCAGACAACTGCGAGCCGCGCGCGGGTCGGGTAACACCTCGACAACAAATTGGTCCCCATTAGCCCTTATACTAGGGGCGCCACTTGGGGCGCCATTTTACCGCCGAGGAGCGCCTTATTGGCTGAACCTGCAACGTTACGCCACTGGTACTGATTCAACTTAGGTCTGTCAAATGCAAGATGCATTTTTGAACTCTTCTTCGGCACAGATCAGAGCAAGTTTTTGAACGCTACTTATGATATTGAAGTTCTTGCTGTATCATAATGTAATTTTATAAGATACTACATATATAAATGTTACATGGCGAGATCTCTATCCAAAAGGATTAGTCTGCGTCTGCTGTGTCAATTGTCGGTATCATACAGCTACGGCGAGTAGAGTTTCTCCATCCCTGGTTGTTAATAAAAGAACAGACAGGGTTTTTTGGCTTACTGAGGGAATTTCTATAATGCAGATAGTAGTCAATCAAACTTTATAATTCCATTTCACTGCTTATTTTGTACCGGTTTTCTAGTTGAGAATTTACAGGGTTTGGTGCCTATTGGGGGAACTTATATAATGTCGGCTTTCTAGCTTTGTCGACCCTTTGTTATGCCAATATTGTCCCTATTTCCTGTATTGGAATATTCAGGGTTTTTGAATTACTGGGCCTTTTGTTTCATGTTTATTTGCTTCCTTATTCAATTGAAGTTCTTGATACGTCAGAATGAATGCATCTAGGCTGGCAAGTTCCTAGATCACGACTGTCAGGTCTAAAACCAGTTCTGTGATAAGGGTCACACAATTAAGGATATTAAGGATAATGAGTATTTACATCCTAATTTTTGAGCACTTTTGGAATACCGTTAGCCTAGAATGTGATCCATAACTGATGTTACACATTTTTGTCTGTGGGCACCCACTTTGCCTTCCTGAATTAAGAAGAAGGCTCCGTCAGCCTATTGGCTAACGTTTCTAGGGTTTCCTTTGGATTGCAGGAGTGCACCGAAAGCTGAGCTGGCTGGGGGTTCGCTAGGCTGGTTCCCTTCAAAGGACATATAAAAATGTTAAGGCCCGGTGGATCATAGTGATCCATCATCGGAGGACTCCCAGAACCCGTTAGGAGTGGAGCGTCGAAACG
Organism: Mnemiopsis leidyi; assembly: GCA_000226015.1. Lineage (NCBI taxonomy): Eukaryota > Metazoa > Ctenophora > Tentaculata > Lobata > Bolinopsidae > Mnemiopsis > Mnemiopsis leidyi. Next base: position 57,633 of record JH153334.1, read on the forward strand.
CCCTTCCGGAATGGTGAGGTGGTTTCCGTTTTTTGCTAACAGTCCTGCTAGGTGACCCTCGTGGCTGAATCGTGCATATCAATCTTGAGGGACCGAGTGTTGGATTCCTCAGTATGGGTCATGGTTTTAACTGTTAGTTTTTAGTTGGTTGTGTGCGGTGTGTTGATGTTGCCCCCTGTCAAGTGATTATTTGCGCCCCCGGCTAGAAGACGACACGCAGCGGGGGGGGGGGGGGGTTAGTGATTCATACACTCATAATATGAGCGGCCAGAAGACGACTAGCGGTTGTTAAAGGTGGTGCCGTGAGTGGGTGCATATGAATTGTGAGTGACCAATATTGATGTGTCAACTGTTCGTTACCCAGGGCTGTGTCAGGCCCCAGGGACTGCAGGTTGAACCTCGAGCAGGTTAAATGGGGGGATCTAATGGGATGACCCTCAAAGTTGACTGACAGAGAGTTGACTGGGGACTCTCTCTTGATGTCTAATACCAACCTTGATGTTGTACATGTTTTCGATGGAATGCTGTGTGAGGAAGCTTATCTTGCAAACGTCATTTAAGAGAAGTAATGAGGGTAAAGAGAGCCCATAATAAATCCAATAAAGTAGAAAAAATAAAAATATCCTCCAATTTAGGACAAATAAATGATCTGAAAACTTAATTTGGCCAGCATTCTGGTCTTGCCGGAAGTACACCAAGTTGAAGAAAACTAAATCTCAAACTTGTGTTGCTGAGGATATGTAAAGACCTTAGCACGCAAGTGCACACATAGAATCTTTGTCACATATTGCGGGAGGAAGTGAGGGTAACTTCAAAGTCAAAGACTAGTCAAGGCTCAAAATTTTGGTAATCTATCTTTCTAACACCATCTCCTTAATTTTGTAGCTACATTGAGGGCAATCTAAAGCCAAGTTTAATGAACATCAGAAAAAACACCCCAAATTTATGCTCTTTTTTGGCTCTAACTCCTGACTGTAAGGTCCAAATCTTACATAGGGTACATATAAACCCAAAATGTTAGAACTCCCAAGGATCAGGGGAAGAAGCACTCTTCCCAAGGTCCTTGCCCAACGTAGAATCATCCAGGAATGCAAGATAGGTAAGAAAAGTGCAGTAATTGTATTTGTTGATGTTTCCAAGGTCTTCGAGAGTATCAACAGGAAAAACATCCCGGCCCCAGGGTTTCATTGTTTTGTGGATTCTAAAAAATCTTACCACAGCAGACTATAAATCTTATCTGTCTTTATTGATTTAACTATGTATGTGCAATTTAGACCATGACAGCTATTGCAGTAAACATATAAAAATATTGTACCATTGTGACTTAGATCATAGTCCTGTTGAAGGAGAGCAGGACACTGACCATCTAATTAATTTAGCCAGAATGCAGTGTGTTAGATCCAGACTTTTTTCCTCACAGACAAGACTGCTCCCTATTCGATCTTTCTCTTCTTCTACAATATCTGGTAAGTCTCTCTGTAAACAGTGGTACTTAAGAATTATTCATTGTGCAAAATCAAGACTATGTGAAATGGAAATCTTGATGAAATATTGTGTTAAGGTATCTGCGAGATGCGGTGTCTTAGAGTTTAAACTTAGATTCTGTTACGAATTAGCATCAACTTCGCAACTTTTATTACTCAAGTTTGTTACTTAATTATACTTAAATGATATTCATCTCAATAGAGAATAAAACGAGAAAAATCTGCTGCCAAAAGACATAGGGTCTTCTCTGGAAGAACTTAGATGCTGCAAAAACAGAGAGATCCATAGAACCAAACAACACTAAATATTTCCTATTCCATTTCAGATTCAGATTTGGTAGTCATCGGTTCAGGACCAGGCGGTTATGTAGCTGCTATCAAGGCTGCTCAACTTGGTCTAAAAACTGTATGTGTCGAGAAAGGCTCTACATTTGGTGGGACCTGCTTGAATGTTGGGTGTATTCCCAGCAAGGCACTGCTAAATAATTCCCACTACTATTATGCAGCAAAGGTAAATGTTTCAAGTGCTGGACATTTTTTCTTTAGTTCCTACCTTGTCTTGAGAGATTTCCAAATCGATACACATTTATAGTTCAATTCTTTTGAGAAACGAAATTAAGTTTGGTGTCAAATCAATATTATTGCAGAACGAGTTTGCAAGCAGAGGGATAAAAATTGATAATGTTGAAGTTGATCTTCCTGCAATGATGAAAGCCAAAGAAAATAGTGTGTCAGCATTAACTGGAGGTTTGTATTCATTCCTTTGTGTTTTTTTGGGTGCTTTCGACTTGCTTGCATGGTAAATGATACATATTACTTCAATGTATTGTTTAAGATATCTAACTTGTACCTACTTTATTTCAATACCACAAAAACAGGAATTGCGGGACTATTCAAGAAAAATGGGATTACATCAGTTCACGGCCACGGAACAATAGTTACACCAAACCAGGTTATTGTCAAGAATAATGACGGAGGCAGAACCACCATCAATACTAAAAACATCCTTGTCGCTACAGGCTCAGAAGTTACACCATTTCCTGGTATTGAGGTAAGTACACGGAAATGATGCAGATAGGTACAAAAATCCATTGCTATGGTTCTATTTATTGAACATATTTTCAGCTTCTTTTCAGTGATTCAATTATTCCTTGTTTGGAAGCAGGGGTTAAACTAACCCACTAAATTTTATTTCAATTCAATATTTCAATATCCATTTTTCGAATGTGTATTATCATGTGAATTCTTGAAACATTTAAAAAACAGACTGATCTGGCCAGGTAGATAAGGAATGTGTATTATCATGTGAATTTTTGAAACATTTAAACGGACTGATCTGGCCAGGTAGATGAGGAAACTGTCGTATCTTCTACTGGAGCACTGTCGTTAAAGGAGATTCCCAAAACTCTGACTTTGATCGGAGCCGGAGTTATTGGGGTGGAGCTGGGATCAGTGTGGCAACGTCTCGGAGCTAAGGTAATCAGCTACCGACCTTTAAGTTTACCCAACTAAGGCCTTAGAATGTGTGTAAAATAGAATATACACTATACAGTAAACATAATCCTTTACAGTGGACCATACTTAAATAAAGAAAATTTCACTTAAAATACATTTTATGTAATAAACAACTATTGAGTGACCAATTAATCCAGGTTACGGCTATAGAATTCCTCGGAAATATTGGTGGCGTTGGAATCGATTTGGAGGTTGCAAAATCGTTCCAGAGGTCCCTCCAAAAGCAAGGCATGAAGTTTAAGCTGAATACCAAAGTTTTGTCCGCCGAGAGGACCCCAGAAGGAATCAAGGTAAGTTAGCTTTCGCGGTAGCAATATTTAGGTGCTGTCAAGCATCCGAGCCCTCGCCACAAATGAGAATAATCAATAGGTAACATTAGGTTGTTCATGCATCGAAAAATAATGTTTCCAAGTTTTGGCAGATTATATAAAGATTGCATAAATTTCTACTATAACATTCTCCTGTGATCACTTGCGAGTCGTATACTTACAGGATTGCATGAAAGGGACAATACAAATGGATAATATGGATTTTGAAGCTCTAAAAACCGTCTTCTTTCCAACTTTTTTAAGATAGAGCAAAAGCAATTTAATAATACATATCCCGAATCTTTGTAAGACAGCAGACTCGGTTAAAGAAAACGTTTCTCTAATAAAAAACTTTCTTTTGTGACATCGTAATCATAGAACCTCCAAAAAACCTAATTTTAAACTTAAAGCTAAAAATTTCAAACTGATCCGGGCCGGTGTTTATAATCTCGACGGCAAAAACAGAAATTTATCTTATTCATCCATCAATCTTTTTTGGGCAAATTATTGCTCAGGCCAATTATTGCTCAGGTTACAAATTTTATTGGGCCATCAAAAAAAGAGATTCTATTCTATCCGATGCGATATAAGAACAAGGTATTGGTTCCTAAAATAGATGACGAAATTGAAATCTGTCGATGAAGCTGAAATTATTCATTGACTGAGCTACTTCGTATAGGTTTATTGGGACAGTGCCGCCTCAGTGTTACGAGAGATTCGCAGTAGTGTATTAGTGTGTGCAAGTTTCCAAATTTAGGTAACATGAAAAATAAAATTTTGGGACTTGACAGTGAAGTCAGCTTTCATTGGTCTTCCTGAAATTTTTACAGTTGCTTAAAGAAGGTTTTGATAAAATTCGTGCAAATTTTTAACATGATTCAATGTGAAACGGCTTAGTTTCATTCATGCAATAACAATTTCTAAAAATTTTCTAACTTGCGGAAAAAATTTCTTTTCACAATTCCCAAAAATACGTCCTCTTTGAATGAAAAAAATAAGTCATGCAATTAATGCTCATGAGGGCGCTCTAAGTTCCTGTACAGTCAATTCGACTGACAAAATTTTACATTTCCCTCTTAAAATAAAGCGCGACTTCTGTAAAAGCCTTGTAAGATGACAGATCATACGGTTGTTAGAAAAAGCTGTCGACACTCGACTTGAACGGCGCTAAATTGATGTAAACTTGTCCTTCTGACATTATAGGAGTTTCGACATGTTACACAAACTCTTCTCTCCCAACAGGTAACAGCTGAAAACAAGAAGGGACAGCAGGAGGAAGTGGTGTCAGATGTTCTCCTTGTCTGCATTGGCAGGCGCCCCTACCTTGACGGCCTTGGTCTCGACAACATCGGCGTCGCTGTCGACAACCGTGGTAGAATACCCGTCAATGAGCGTTTCCAAACAAACATCAAGAACATTTATGCCATCGGTAAGCACGCCTCCATGATTTATTTCTTAACACTTGATAAATCTGTTCTATTTCACCGCTATCAATTGAACAATTTGCTTTACTTTTGCTGACTACAATCCATCATTACTCTCTTTTATCCATTATAGACCGCCGAATTATATCAAATTAGGAGTGGTATGATCACCGTTGCTACTCAAGCCTAAACACAAACTGACTTGTAAATACTGTTCAGGCGATGTAATTGACGGGCCCATGTTAGCCCACAAAGCTGAGGACGAGGGTATCATCTGTGTTGAGGGGATGGTGGGGGGTGTTCCTCACATAAACTACGATTGTGTTCCGAGTGTCATTTACACACATCCCGAGGTTGCCTGGGTGGGGAAGTCCGAGGAGCAGGTCAAAGCCGAGGGAATTCCTTATAAGGTGATGGGGAAGTTTATAAAAGTTTTATCTTTATAGAGCTTTAATATCCGGGCTTGGCACTGTAGAACTACGTCTATAATATCTGTTTAGCCAAACGATCATGGTTTGCTTTCGCTAAGACGTTTAATTTCTACCTCGTGAATTACGTTTGACGTATTTGATAAGATATCTGGAAGTTTATTTTGACGTGCCAAATATTTTATAGATATAACGAACTGACTTAAATTGTAGTAGCTCTGATGCCTTAGTTGCTGCGTTTTTGTTTAATAACTTCATATAGCGTTGGTAAGTCAAAATACACAAAAAGTTTCAGCCTTATCAGTTTCAAATTTTGAAAAGACTGGTAAACGTGAATATCATTGCGAGGCAGGGTGTATTATTGCTAGGCAGTAGGTAGGAAATATTATTGCTAGGCAGGAAATATTATTGCTAGGCGGAAAATATTATTGCTAGGCAGGGAAGGGAGTGCTAACACTCAGATAGCGGTAAACCTAGTTAGAAAGTTAGAATTAATTTGATAATCATTGTGGGAATATGTTCTATCCTAACACTATACATAAATTAAAGTAAATCACCTCTTCAATTGTTAGGCTTCATAGGCTAGGTATCATTGAGCTTCAAGACGTTCGATGCTTTGAACTATAACTTTGTCTGGTGATTTATGTTTCTCCTTTGAAGCCGTGTTGTAACCTGCATATTTTTAGGTTTTTCCGCACTTTTCCTTGACTAATTTGTATTGCCTCGCACGTACACAGCAAGTTGCAACCTTTAGCGTTATACCATACTGTGTTATTATATAATTTATCTTAGCTCCTTAAAAATCGTGTCTAAAACGTATGCCTGAAAAAGTTCAAGTTGCACTTGTAGACAAATATTAGGTTAAAACTAAAAAGTCTAAGTACTTGATGTAATGGTCAAATAATTACACTTTTTGTCGATAACGTCAATGTAACATCAGTGTTAAGTACTAACCAATTATCGTACTGTATGCACCCTGCCTTTCCCGACTGTTACATTCTCAAAATCGGGCGAAATTTCTAGGTGGCATGGCTGTTATTTTGTTTAACTCCGCGAATCGCGACACACACAAGCATCGATTGCTGTAGGTTCATCACACAAGTGATCATGAGTCCATTCAACATCAACTTTTTATATCAATTTAAACAGTGTTCAATAAAATATTACATAGTACTATGCATTGCTGTGGAAGTATATTATTTCACTCTAATTCACCTTATTTCACTGCTCTCCTTCAGATCGGCTCGTTCCCGATGGCCGCCAACAGCAGGAGCAAGACAAACCAGGACACAGACGGTCTAGTCAAAGTTATCGCTCACAAAGACACCGACAGACTCCTCGGCATCCACATCGTCTCTAGCGTGGTCAGTGCTGTCGTCTTTTTTTCGTCTTTCAATCGTCTCATTTACTCTTTTATTTGTCGTAAGATGTTTCTTGTCAATTTTTCAAGTTATAATACAGATGTTCGATTGATCTCGGTTGGTTGAATGTTTGCGCTACTGAATTTTCCTAGATCTGCTTTGAAAAATTGAGCTGTTCTCGTTTTTTGCAGCCGACGCGAAGTTGTGCTTTTTATTTGAATCCGTGAGACGGCTTGAAGAGTGTGAATTGGCACTAATTGTGCCTTCATTCTCCTCATATTTAGTACAAGAGCGACAAGGCGTTGTGTCAGAAAATCACGTTTTAATGATCTGCTTTGTGTTGAACCAAGTAATCGATCTGAAATATTAAATATTGGTGATCATTAAAGCCACTTTTATTGCTTTCTTTTAAAAGAAATCGTTTTTTGTCAAATCTAATTTGACCGTTTCACGGTGTTAGTAAGTAGTGCGGTTATATCAAAGTCCACCTGCACCAGCCAGTGCAGTACACGCTAAATTTGCAATGTTTAGTATTGACTCCTTGCTGCATATATATCAAGTAATATTCCAGTTCGTGCAGATACTGCTCCTGTCATATCACTGATGTGACTGTACTAATCTCTATCGTTAGAGAAACTGTACAGTGAAATGATGGTGTCACCAATAAAATAACTGTTTCCAACTCAGTAACTACTGTACCGAAGGTTTTAATAAAAAAACGCAAAAGTATAAGTACGGACTAAATATTTGTGCCCGTAGGTAGAGTAGTGACGTCTTATGGTTAAGGATGCAAACCCTTGTCTTACTCAGCATTGCAGACTATATCAACTGGTCACGATAGTTAATAGTTATGTAATCGATATCATGTTCGCCGATCTATTATTTACCTTAATCGCAATTGTAAGTACCCATAACTTTGTGACAGTTACTCTTCCAGTGCTCCACTGCTATGATACGTGCTCTGGACGTGATAGAATTATTATTCTCAGCGTTACTAATTTTGTCATAAATAATGATTATACATGATATATTTTCGAACCAGGCGAGCAAAGCGCGCTTTAAATGATCTTAATTACTCCCGGCTTAATACACCTAAATGCTTTGGGCATAATTGTGCATGTGAATCTCGCATGTTTACTAACATATGTAGTTTCCCTGTGTTGACTTAACCCATATTCTGGACTATAATTGTCACTATAATAATTACTAAATTTACGCGAATTACGTATGTCGTACACGTGCTTTAATTTGACGTTCCGAGACGGCCAGCCAAAATAATGAATTGCAGGACCACGCACAGCACGGTGCAGGAGCCATCAGTTGCATGATACACCACGTCCAAAATAGACCTTGTATTCGCAACATTGTCGGTTATTCTCAGCCGTGTATAAAAGTTGTCGTGTTTAGTTTTGTACATCGGTGCTATATATGTGTCCGTATATATATGTGTCCGTGCTATATATGTGTCCGTATATATATGTGTCCGTGCTATATATGTGTCCGTATATATTGTTGAAAACTTGGGTGGTTCGTGAATCCTTATATATTTTGGTACCTTTATATACATTGCTGTAGAATGTAGATTGACATCCAACTTAAACTACTAACCGTTCAGTTTCACTTCAACTGTTGAGATGGTTAAAGTTGTGAATCCAGAAAGAGGTACATTGAGTGCTATAAGTGTAGGTACTGTACAATTAGTCACTGACAAGTTACCTTCTTAACACCTGTCGATCTCGGCAAATATAATAGTTCGTGGGATAATATCCCGATGAATATCCTGGCATTTGTAAAGGCATGAGTAGCCGCTCTTGTGACGTCACTGGAAGTACCTGCATATATACAGCTAGCTATTAAAGCTGCTCCAGTGGTATAATTTCATGATATCATGTTGTATGTAGGTAGAGAGAAGGATAGTACGTATGAGCCGACCTTTTAAAAGGGCTGTCCCAGAAATTGTTTGTGGAATCAGGTGTCTCCCCAAAGAGTTTGATCCAGGAGTTTTTTCCTTTCTTTTTTCAGCGTTTTTTTATTTCGACTTGTTCCTTCAACTTAATCCAGGACATGCTACACATGTATGTATAACAGTAATATTACTGGCATAGTAAAACACGATGCTATACATGTATGTACAACACTAATATTACCCTGCATAG
>JH153334.1:66750-80975 GCA_000226015.1 Mnemiopsis leidyi
TGCATAGTAAAACACGATGCTATACATGTATGTATAACAGTAATATTACTGCATAGTAAAACACGATGCTATACATGTATGTATAACAGTAATATTACTGCATAGTAAAACACGATGCTACACATGTATGTATAACAGTAATATTACTGCATAGTAAAACACGATGCTATACATGTATGTATAACAGTAATATTACTGCATAGTAAAACACGATGCTACACATGTATGTACAACACTAATATTACTGCATAGTAAAACACGATGCTATACATGTATGTACAACACTAATATTACTGCATAGTAAAACACGATGATGTTACAATAAAGTTGCGTGTCGTTTGCTTTTACTTTGTGCGACATCTTTGTCTTGTTTCGATGTATTTGTAATGTATTAGTCAGTGCATATTGAGTAAATCATCTCGTTTTAACTGCACGTCTTTTTGCTGGATAAAAATGTGCATGCATAAGCCGTGTAGACTATGATAATGGGAGTGACAACATTACCGTAATGATTTGACCGCATTTTTCTACATTTGGTAAATCTAGCCAGTGTGCAATATAATAATAAAGTGTGCTGTCACACTTCCATCAGACTTGCTCTGTTGCCAGTGTTTTTATTTGTGTTGTCCTCTGCTGGCAAATAATTAGGTGTACTGCACTAAATTACGCATTGTCACGTTTTTGTGCTGCTTTTTTATTCCACTTTTCTTAATGTGTCCTCACTAAATATAAGTATTTACTCGTCCATTGTTAATTGTATTTGTCCTGGTCTCACAAACAAATGAGTTATCGGGAAACTATAAGCAGCTTATAACAGTCATAAATGTGTATTTATAGATATCCAAATTTAGTTAATTGCTATGATTCGATCACGTGCTTTTTTGTCTTCTTGTTTTTCTGACCAAGAATCATTGTCCCACAGGCGGGAGAATTGATCAACGAAGCGGCGCTAGCAATGGAGTATGGCGCATCAGCTGAGGACATCGCGCGTGTCTGTCACGCCCATCCCACAGTCAGCGAGGCTCTCAAGGAAGCATGCGTAGCTGCCTACGCTGGCAAAGCTATTAATTTCTAATGACCTCGAATTACCATCCTTTTTTTCCTTCAATAGAATTTTGTAAAATTGATCATGCTTTATTATACCCGTGACCCGATTTTGGTTGGACTAAAAGTTTGTGACGTCAATTTTGGTGTGAGGTTATAAGCTGTTTCATCGCTCCGCTTTTAATTACGTCTACCACCCAGCTTATATTAAAATTCATAATCACATCTCATTCTCTTGCTCTGAATTCTCTTGCTCTGCATTCTCGTTTCTCGTCGAATAGTATCATGTAAAATGTAAATGTGTTGAACTGAATGGAATTCCATTGCGGCCAATTTAACTTTGATTTGATCAGCACGCGGCATTGAAGACATGTAAAAAACTACAAATTGTTTGTTTTCATCGTTCGTTAACCATTTGTATTAACAGTTTGATCTGTTTTGACATTTCTTATCGTTGGAGATCTTGAATTAAGAACATTCGTTCTGGAGTTTCTTGATTTCAGGTTTCTTCAAGGATTGTGCCAACTGAGAGCATCTAATCGACTGTTAGCTGTGCAAGTAACATGGTCCCTTATTGGCTGGCGACTTAGTTTCGATCTGTGATTGGTGGTTTGGTGTAATTACCTAGTTTCTTTGTGGACGACTCAGAGCAGCACTTGTGATAAGATTAGAAGCACATGTATGATACCATTAAATGTGGGCTTAGTCCCTGTGTCCTTCAGATTGTGCTGTACCTCTCTTCGTTGTTGTTTTCTTCGAGGAAATTCTGATCTAAGATTTTGCTCATCATCTTTTAGCTTCTTCTCGAAATTAATTGAGATCTACACAGCTGAAAGGTTAGACAGAACAATGACACCAATTACGAGCTCGTAATTATTTATACTTGCATCTAATATGGTGTACGAATATTTCACCAAATTGTTCTCATGCGTTACGCTGATCTATAAATTTCTATCTGTAATGGCACAGAATTTTTTAAAGATTTGTTGTCTTATCATTAATATCACAGGCTCAAAAAGCAATAAATTTGCTTTCGAATGCCAGTTTTTGTTATTTGACGTTGATGGCGACATCATCACTTTACTGTAAGATACGGTGATATTACCTTTTCTTCATATAAAACCTGTCAGAGTGATTGGTATCTGAAATGGCCGAGATCGTGAATATAAGTCACGCATACTTCTCTAACCGTTTTCTAGAATGTTCCTTAAGAATAAAAAATTAGGATGAGTTGTACGCTTGTTATTTTACCAGACATCCGCCTTTTAATTACTCCTTTCATAGATAATCAATTAACCGAATTTTTCTGATGTTATCATATTATATCAGTCCGCAGTCCTTGTCACGCGTGTTTTGTCCTCATTGTTTTGAACATGTACATTGTACATTATTGCAATCCATCTTGTTTCATATCATAACCCAAGGCAGCATCACCAATTGATAACACGTTAATGTGGGTCGTCCCCGTGAAATCTGCCGCCAATTACCATGTCAATTAATTATGAACCGTGCAATTATCTTGTCACAGGATACCACAGCGACTTGGCCGACATCACGTTGTACACTGTTGTCTGCTACTACTCCTGGCTCCACGACGAGCTACTTCATTAACCTGTTAGCCTCCTCTGTGTTACGCGGAAGTCGTTAACTCCCGCTCTTTGACGTAGCGCTCTACTTGAGTCGTATGTGACATACTTACGTCGACATTAGGTTGTACTCAGTTTCAGACGGTTAAGTTTGCCTGTTCGGACGGTTCTTCCTCGAGTCTAATTCTCTGTTTGTCTCTCGGTTTAAATCTTTTCTGAAGTTTCAGCTCATGTTTCAGGGACGAAGGGAGAGAATTTGGTTACCGCTGCTAATTATATTTCCTTTCTGCTTTAAACTCCCTCCTAAATTTCACGATCTGCGTCTTTAGTCTACTTTCTTGTTCACGGAAAAGTTTGCGATCCTGCAATAACTTGATTTTAGTTACTTTTCGAAGACAGTGTACCAGCATTAAAGTCTAGTAGTCTACCTTCACAAGCCTACATTACTCCCATTTCTATTCTGCTTTATCTGAAATAATTCGAACTAAAGATCTTGTCTTTAGCCAAATCGCACTGTTCCTGTCTGGCTCCTCTATCCTTCTAGATTTATCCATTTGCCTACACACGATTTCGTACAGTATGAGATGTGGCTTCGTATGTCCGGTCATGTATGTACGGTCATGTATGTACGGTCATGTATGTACGGTCATGTATGTACGGTCATGTATGTACGGTCATGTATGTACAGTCATGTATGTACGGTCATGTATGTACGGTCATGTATGTACGGTCATGTATGTACGGTCATGTATGTACGGTCATGTATGCCAAAAAAGCGATCGGGCCGATCCTGCTTTCTTCAATATTGTCTCAGCTTAACGGTCAGCCATTTTGTGGTATTCGCCAGATTCTCGTCTCCTTTTTTAGCTGCCGGCCACGGTCGTACAAATCGTATCGACGTGTGTTTGTAATAGTTAACGTGATTTGGTTATTCTTCGTCTTCATATCAGAGAACTCATGATAACTTTCTGCTTTATCGGCAGCTGGCGAAAAACGTGATAATATCCATCTGAGCTTTGCATTTGCGACGTTGTCCATTTTTGAGGCACTTAAATCTCTAAGTCTTTGATTAACACTCAATAATTATTGCAAAGAAAAGAACGACTCGCTTAACTTAAACTTTGAGATCAGGGCCATCAACCATCTCGTGATGAGCTAATGAATTTTAATGCCAATCTATAATTATTCTCCGCTATGTTCGACGAGTTACCTAGTTTGTCTGTTGGCGCTAAGTATTTATAGCCGCATCAAGTCGACCCTTGAATACCATTTCTTCTCCGACTTAGTGGAAGGTCAGTTGAACCTAAACTTGTCGTGAATAATAGGGTTTTACCTAGATATTTTTAGTTTTTAGAACAGAAACCGTTTACCCTTCGCTCGGTCGAAGTTAGCGTTTTGTATTTATAAATTTTGAGTTCTGTTATCGGGAAACAAATATGATAAGGTATGAGCTTAATATATAAAATGTTAATTGTAATTTTTGATAAGTTATTAAATTCATGCCTGATGCTGGTTCTCATTATTTCTTGAGAGAGAGAGAGAGACGCTCCAATATACTTTGTGGAACATGTACAGATTGTTCGTGTCGAACTGGATGATTTGCAAAACAAATCATGCATAAGTTTTCACTTAAAAATCGATCTAGGAGGGCGGCTCAACTAAATTATTCATTCCAGCTCACTCTCTTGCTCAAATGTAGATTCTTTTAAATTCCTCACTCTTTTCTGTCAGTAATCCACTTTCTGTTCTATTTTTCTGATTCTATTTAATACTAACTTGATTTTAGTCAAGGTGTTTTAAAAACAAACTTAACTTAAAACTTATCTGAATGAGTTGACCTACTTACCTTTAAAGCAGAGCCATGTAGCGGGACAATGTGCTACTCGCACTTTTACTTAGATGTGTGCCGTGTATGGAGAGCAACATAGCAGGTCTATATGACTTGGACAAAGTTTTAGGTACGTCCCCCAGCAGTGTTCATATTTCCACGTTTCTCTTAATTCAATGATTTCTTATCCTTGCCACATGTTCTGATCTGGTTTATTCCCATCCACCCTAATTATTTAGGTACCAATTGCATTCATGAAACGTTTTGTATAAAACCGAGGCGTGAGGTTTACCTTCCTCAGGTAAAGGGCACTATGGAATAGTGCGACTTGCAAGGCACGTCTTTTCTGGACAGGAGGTCGCCGTCAAGGTTATAGACAAAACTAAACTTGATCAGCGGGAAACTGATCATCTGCTCAAGGAGGTTTGTAGCTGTCTTTACTCAATACTCAAGTCCTCGTAATTATTAAACTGTAAACAATGATAGCGTATCTATATTTGTACACTGTTCAGTATCAATTTACAATATCAGACAAGATCTTTGTTGACAAGTTGTTTTAATAATTAATATTTGTGTACTATATATAAAATATTGTAGAACAGTCTACAAATTAAAGTCTGGAAAGTTCTGCTTTACACGAAATTAAGCCTGCCCCTCTCTCCCCAGGTACAATGTATGAAGCTGGTACGTCACCCGAACGTGGTGCGACTATATCACGTGATTACGACTAAAAACAAACTATATCTGGTCCTGGAGCTGGGCAGTGGGGGTGACCTCCTCGACTACCTTAACAAGATGCCAGACGGAATCGGCGAGGACAGGACTCGGGACTATTTCTGTCAGATCATACGGGCTATCGCGTATTGTCATCATCTGCATATCGTGCACAGAGACTTGAAGCCGGAGAACATTATCTTCAACGAGGATTACTCGGTTCTTAAACTTACAGATTTTGGTTTTAGCAACGAGTTTTGTCCCGGTAAGTAAGATTTGGTTGTCCGTTTTCTTGAATTATATCACTAATTTCATTTCAAAACATTTAATTTTTTCTCTTTCACAGTTTTGTAACAGACATGGCTCCCACAACACCCCCTCTATTTGTCGCCATTTCCTAACCTACTCTTAGATTTGCTTTAGCTCAGTTCATAAATTTGTCTAAACTCGAACCATCTCCATTAAAACAAATTGGAAATTCCATTTCGGCCTAGGTTAACCTAGTAACCGTAAAATCGTATTGTCAAAGCCCGGCGTAAACTCCTTCATAAGCTCAGTGACATGATATGATACAAGTTCTCAGGCCCAGCGGTGGGTTCGCTCAGGTTGAAACGTAAAATGTGAATATTTGGCAGATCTGTATGTGCGTCACTATCCACTATCAATGGCGCAGCACTTAGCTACAGGTGCCGCCCAGTTTAAGTGGATCTGGCACTACTTTGTACAGCTCTATGGTATATATCCTACTTGCAGAGCTCTCGAACTGAGGATGAAATGATTTGGTTACCTCGTTACGTGGCTTAAAGTTAATGTGTGGTTTATTGTGTGGCGTCAAGTTGATCAAGATTGAGATCTATTCGTCTGGGTGGCTGGAGTCTATTGTGACGTACGCTGTGACGCCCATAACATGGCTACAGAAACCTCATGAAGTTAAAAGACCAAACCGATATAAGTTCGGAATATGGGCTTCAACAAGTGCACCAATTTGCTCGGATAATGCTGCATGACAAAAGATTAAAATATTTCAACTGACTAGAATATTACCAGCTTCAGATTTTAATTATCCTCAGAAAAAAATAGTCAATGAATTCTACCAACACTATTGTATTTAAGAAAGATCAATTATGTTTTACGTTTCCGTTAGAGTGTTAGACGTTAGTAGAAGCTTTCCAGGCTAACCCTTTGTAAAGTTGAAAAATACTTTGAGGCTATTGCGTGACTCTTATCACAGAGCTGGTTTCAGACCTGGCAGTCACGATCTAGGACCTGCAAACCTAGTTGATTCATTTTGACTTATCAAGTTTCAGTAGCATAAGTGTGATCGGAAACATGCTCTGATCTGTGCCGAAATAGAGTTAGAAAAGGCATCTTGTATTAAACAGACCTCTTTTGTATATGTTGAACCAGTACTTAGTCCCTTTCTGAGCTAGTGTGCATCAATTTCATTTGGTATGAGTCTGTGTTTGTTTGTTTCTTGTTGTATCATTACTGTAACAAGACATTGTTTTTTCGACTTTCTCAAGGCAAAAACATTGTCATTCCTAGTGCTGTAACAAGTCTCGAATAAGAAGTTCTGTATTTCAATCAATCATGGAATAAGATAGAGCCTGTTAGCCCCCCCCCCCCATGTCGCGTTGCCCTTGGCTGCTTCCACCTCGGATAAGTTCGACAGAAATAGAAATGTCATATTCCTCAGCCATCCTCCTTGTAGCAAAATTTTCCGATTGCATAGGCAAGTCATACGTGAGTACTTGTATTATAGGCATAATCATTAATCATAATAATGTTGCTCTACAACAATAAAAGTTGTTGCCTAGTGCAGACACGAAGACCTCGCAAGCTATCTCATCAAAAGATCGATAAGTGGTCATGATAAGCTGTATCGAGAATAGTTTTGCAATCCAATCTTCATCGTATGTGCCATATCGATACACACACATTCGTAACAATGTCGCCAGTACACTACTCTCTAATCACTGGTTACTGTAGGAGAGCACACTTTAATCTTGCGGTATGAAAAATATTGAACTTGTTAGGTTTTGTTTTAATATTCTCAAGACTAAAGAGATCCTGGTGTTCAGGAGAGAAGCTGATGACGTACTGTGGATCCTGGAAGTACTCAGCTCCCGAGATTCTCCTGCAAGAAGAGTACGATCCTCCTGCTGTGGATGTGTGGTCCCTGGGTGTCATGCTCTTTCAGATGGTAGCCGGGAGACTCCCATTCTCCGAGGTCAACCAGAGTGAAACTCTCACTAAGGTAAGGTTTAGAAGGATATGAGTATTTACCTCATTTAATTATCCGTCAAATATGATCACGATTTCCGTGGATGAGTTGTTGTGATGATCAAGGTGATAAGATTCCTGATACTGCAAGATATTTGTTCGTCTGTAATTTGCGATTCAAATTTCGCTCTGCAGATCATGGACGGAAGCTACGAAATGCCTGAGGAAATATCAGCAGACCTCCAGGAGTAAGTTAAATATTATTCTCAATTCTTCTGATTTCCACGAGGCCACCCTCCACACGCAATCCGTATGCTACAAGATAATTGTCAATCCCGGCCAAACACAAACAGTAAAATGACTTAATGAAACTTTGCCTTCCTCAGTCTCCTGTCTCGTATGATAGTGGTTGATCCCAAGGACCGTATTACAGTGGACGAGGTTCTAGCTCACCCCTGGTGCTCCACTATCAAAGTAGGCGGTCCTATAAACGGTCTAGTTCACGAGGTACCGAGATTGCATTTTTCACTGATTGGTTATTGGATAAAAAGTATTGTTAACAAATCTGGCTTACGGGGCCTTACATTTACGTTTCCTTTTATTGAGGTCAATAATGTTATATTTATTGTCTACTTGACTCGAGCGATATATCATATACATAGGATATAATGGAAATTCATCAGTATATTTGATTTTTAGTGCCCTGATGACATGAAGTCATATGTCTATCACTCGAGTCAAAAAGAATAACGAAAACACTGTTAAGTTCAGTTTACACGTGTAAACATTTTTCCTATTATTGGGATAATAATCAAACTTTTTTCCTTTTTCAGCATCCGATAATTTAAAAAGTGTCCTTACTTGATTAAATTCAGGTTGGCATAACACCGGAAGAACACGAAAAAGTTGCCAAAATTCTATCCGACAACAAGATAGCAAGCCGAGAGCTACTGAAAAAATCTCTGGATGCCAACAGTTACGATTACATATCAGCTACATATCTACTTCTGGCGGAACAGGTTTGAATTACTGTTTTGGACTGTTATGTACCGAAAATATTTTAATAAACAAATTACGTGATGTCCTATAAATAGCAAAAGGGTTAAAATTATCAGCGCCAAGTTCTAATTTTCTGCTAAATTTCCGGACAAAATTAGTTCGTTTGTGAGGACGCGGTACCCGCCCCTTAAGTATTCTAATGAATTGTCACATTAGTATATTTCAAGACCCTTTCATAAATGACTACCACCATTCCATACCTGAACCCTGCCCATAACCGGCCGAATAATTCCTAAACAGTTTTTAAGACTGACTGTATCTCAGTTGAAACAGAAGAGAGTAAAGGAAGTTTCACACGAAATCGTACCGGCGGTGGAATCTATAAGTATTGCCGACAAGCGACGCGGCAGTATGCCGGAGGCTAACGTTGCTTTGTTTAACGATATCAGAACAAGGTACGTATCTAATAATTTTCATTTTTGTATTTCTTACAGGTTTCTTTCAGATCACTAAGTTACTTTTTAGTACTATCATCAAAAACAGTCTTATATTGTGATCCAAGATGCATGAAGATTCTTAAAACTTCCCAATGGTCAATCATATGTATGCATACGAAATTTGCAACTATGAATTGACCCAATCGGCCTATCATGAATATCACAGGATACCGAGGAGAGTTACTGTCGGGGGTGCAATAAATAGCGCCCTCAAAATAACAAGCGAGCGGGAGTGCACCCCTCAAACCTTGCACGTCCGGGAGTGCACGCCCATCCCCGAAAAGTTGTCTCCCACACTGTTTTGTAGCTCCGCATGTATTCGTTTCTTTTATGAGCTCTTCGAGGGCAGACAACGGTAAAGTAAAGAGTAGAGTGCGAGTGTTTGGTTTTGCTTTTATCACATTAATCTCATTTATCCTTACTAATCACTTCTTATTGGAACTTGATGCTTTTTTGCCAGACTTTTTACACTTCTAAATTTGTTCGAATAGTCAAACTGTTCCAATAGTAAAACTGGGTCTTTCGCTACTGCTTTGAACTTCTTTTTCAGTCTGTAACTGTTCCTTTTCGAGAGTCTGTAACCCTGCATTTACTGGAGTTATAGCTGAATTGTATTACTGTAAATCTCTTTCACCGTTAACCTGAATTTCTCAAAATAAATATCTGAGTATCTAATTAATGGTTGTTTGGAATCCATTTTATCAGTAGCTCACCTCACCAGCTTGTTCTTGAAAAAACACCGTGCGAGTTTTGACGGCAGTCCCTCCGATCGCCGATATCGAGGAGACCCTGCTCACCCTTACGACACCCGGTCCCTGGACAGCAGCTCTAGTTCGGCTGATGATGTCAGCTGCATCCAAGTAAATGATACCCAAAACGTTCTGAGTGATAGCTGTGGTCGTCAGACTGAGACCCAGAGTTATTCTGATCATCGGAGTTTTATTCGAGATGGAATAGCGAGTGCCTGGGTAATGTTTAGGTAACGTAAACAGCGTCACAGTGTCCGATGGATTATATATACAGTGAGGCACAGTGAGGCAATAAGTGGCAGGAGTAAAACAGTATCATACTCAAAAGTACACTCATTAGTCATTCCACCCTTCTGTGAGACTGAATCAGGAGTGAGACTGAATCAGGAGTTTTAGAGTGTTCTGAAATCTCAACGTTCTGTACTCGTGCCGGTTGATTAACTGGCATGGTTTAAATTTCATTTCTCTCTTGGTGAACACAAACTTGATTGTCGATCTTGTCGAGTAACTTTTAAATCTGAAGCACATTTTAACTTTGTTAATAAATTGTTGAATTTTTGTCATAAAAAAACGTCCCATTATAAGTCCTAACCACCACAATCTCAGACGCTGGCGGGGTAGAGACATACCCGAAAGCACTAAGGGAGAAACCACCGCTGACACCGCAACCGATTTGACGGCGTCTCCAGTAACCATAACGACGGTGGCACCTCGCCCCGAAGTAGCCGCCGGCGCCCCGTCAACCTCAACAGCCGCCGGAGCGAGCAACTCTTCTCGGAGAAAGCAAAACAAACATCATTACCGACTCGGCAATCTCCGGACTAGTGGTAAGTCGGGGCGAAGTGTCGGCGGGAGGGAGAAAGCTTCGTCTGTCGCCTGACTATGTCACTCACTGCGGATCCAGACCGCTCTTACCTTCAAATTATATTGAAAATAATATTGGTGGTTTTTACGTGTTGGTGTTTTTTGGGCCGTTGTGACATGACCAATTTTACCGAAACGTCATGGGTTTATGATAACATGTCGCTTTGCGCTCTAGTTTCGACGCTGAAAATTAACTGCATGCTGCATTGCTAGGCTGAATTGATTTATAATTTATTTTCCATGTTTTAGACGAAATAGTAATCAATGATTTCACTGAAAATACACTGCTAAGTAGAACAACCTCGGCCCTATTACACGATCAGTTCGCACCATGTAACTCCGAACCGTACAGCGTTGTTGTTGAGACGTAGGCGGAATTCAGGTCCGCACCTCATGCGGGGCCTCATGGAGCGGAGCTTTAAGAACGTGGCCAGCATTGCCCTTCCCGAGAGAAACAAGGATTATGTGATGCAAGTTCGAGGTAGTCCAGGGAAAAACATTGTGTTCAGTGATCTCAGTAACTGTTTAGACTACCTATATCATGGGTCTATCTTTACGGACCTCAGCCGGTTCCGCCAACCAAATTCGCTGAAATTGGGAAAAACTTATATATTGATCTAAGTCATCATGGATCAAGCCTTATATAAAATTTCTGTTTCGTAATAAGGACGCCTTGAATACTTCAAAAAGTACGAGGCAGGAGGTTGGTGGAACTAGGCTTGGTCCTGGTCTTACACAGCATGTGGAGCCTGCAAAACTACTACTGGATTTTTTTTTCAAATTTTCATTGTGAGCACAAAAGTGTGATTCGTGAGCCAATGTGGTTAATGAAGGGAAATTGTTTAAAGTCAAAATTTTGCGTAATTTTGATAATCTTTTAGTTGGAGCAGTATTTGCACGTGTATGCACTGACAACAGCAATAGGGTCTCTTATATTCCGCACATTTTACTCAAACAAGCATTGAATCCATAGACCAACTTGTTCTCCTTTAGAGTTTAGAACTTCATAAGAAAACTATTTGTGATAAATTAATGAAGCATTAATTCAAACTAAAAAGTAAGTAAGTAACGGCGCGTTAGAACTAGTGAATCTTGGGAGGTACTAGTCTGCTGCATTTAAAATGAAGTGATGAAAGAAAAAAGGTAACGTATTCATTTTTGTTTTTAAAATATATAATAGCCACTCTTGCATGCCACATATGCACTATCTAACTTCTGTGCATTTAATCAGATCTGTTAATATGTGAACCTAAATCCTGATCAAGATTTCATTATTACCAAAATGTTGATGTGTTGATGTTATCAGCGTCTTCGGAGTCAGTTGAAAGAGGTCCAGTCAAAGTCAAAGATCTCGTTAGATTTTGGGATGTTTTCAACAGTAAGAAACAAATCTCTGCACCAATATTGCTAAGATTCGCTCGATTGCACATGTATTAAAGATGTATCAATAAAATAAATCTTAACAGCAACTATTCCTCTTCGTTTTGTGCCTTTTCAAAGGCCCTCTCAATTCGTTAGCCATTCCTGCTAACTATTTGAAACCATGTATATGTTCGGAAATGTACCGCCTGAATGCTTTATATTACAATTGCACAGTTGCATGTTTAAAGATTTCATTGCTTGAACGCCACGAAAATATTCCAGAGCATTCACTCCGCCACGTTTCGTATTATGCAACATTCTCTATACTATACACAATTGGATTCAGGATTGACGTCATTTATTAATTGAAATACGGTCTCATTTACCACTCAAGAAGTAGCATTCAACAAAGGCCATACATCGAACGAAATTCTCGTGATTGATAAGCAAAAGCTCCTACATTTACCCAAAATTGCGATTTTACACGGTTTATCCAAACATCGACCTTTATAATTTAGAATCTGCTTCATTTACATCTTGGCCGTGTCCCGTTATTAAGGCGACACAGCTCAGTGGACGACATCTGTCACTCTGATCCTCGTATCTGTCAGCGGATGTGGGTTTATTAGGCCTAACTATCTCGTCACGTGACAGGGTTCTCTCCGTCACGTGACCTGTTGTCTTGTACACTCTTACAGCAGCCCGCTAATACCACCGCATGTTTAACTGATTTAATAGCTTTCCGTTTTGCTAGCATGATTATTTTAACTAGTGGTTCACTTTACCTGACGTTGTTACAAAGGGAGAACTACTGCTCTTCATCTATATCAATTATTTTTAACGTTATGAAAATTTTGTAATCTGATTATAGGAAGCAAACATGTATAAACTTATCCATATGTTTAAATTCCTTAAATGGGATGAGCTCTCGTAATTCGTGAGAAAATTGGCTCAGTGCACCCTCTTATTGTGATCTATAACTTGCAGTACACTCACGTCTCATATTCGTGTCGTCAGTCAATTAAATCGAAATTCAGTTCTGACTAAAAGCAATATCTTGTGGGCTTTTGTTTATTGACCAGTGCTACTATACGGGTTAAAGTAGGTATTGCGCTCAGTGCATGTAAGATTACTAATAATTTCAAAACTTAAATATTTCACTGGCGACTGTAGCTGAATTGGAGCTAGTTTCTTTCCCGGAAGTGCTGGTTTTCATACAGACCATTTATTTGATAGAAGTATTACTAGAATTGCACACGCGCTTGGTAGAGCCTTTGCAAATTTTACAAAGTAGATGTATTGAAGCAACCTTTTATTTTGCAAAAATAATTCAAAGCATTTCAATCTGAAAAAAAAGCCTCCAGAAAGAAAGATGACTGCAGATTTAAATACTTTGAACTGTTAAACAAAAAAAACAGTAAATAGAAAAGTAAAGCCCCTCCCTAACAGCACTATAAATAGAAACTCCACCGCGCACGCTAGTGTGTTTGTAGACGAGAAGAAGCAACTGTTTATCAGTATACTATATACTCCTCATCATCGGACTGTTTATACAATTCAACCACCAGGGAGCAGCTGCAGCGGCTCGGAGGAGGACCCCTCCAAGTCTCCCACACTCGGTGGGGAAAAGTTCCTCCGGGACGAGGACACTTTCTTCACTGGTAAAATGAAAGCCTCCCCAAAGAGAACCGCACGTCGGCCTATCGCCTCGCTGAACATCCACGCGGTGGGATCGTCCTCTGAGGATAGTGAGGATGAAGACTTGAGCGGTACAAGCATGTTTGATACAGTTCCTCGGTCTAAAACTCTGACGAGGTAATGAGCATTTTATTTTCTAAATTTTTTCCCGTCAAATGCCTTTTGCGCCGAAGGCGCAAAAAGGCATTACTAAGGGTTAACGATCGAGGGGGTGGTTGGAGAATGTGTATACTAGGTTTATGTCGTGTGTGCGTTACGTTCGTGCGCGCGCTCCTTTATCAAACTTAATCATGTATATGAATAAAATAATAGCTGTGTTAAAAGACATAACTGCCTCCGGCTGACGAATGTACTTCACATTATGCAATGTATACATGATTGCCTCAATTATTTGTTCTATTCACAACAATCGCAACAAGATGTACCGTGTACGATCAATCAAGAGATATGATTATGATCAAAATTCTTTTAAACTGAAGTTTTATTGAGTAATTCGTCGAATGACAGATTACCTAGATTGAAAGATGAATGTAACACAATTTTCAACGTTCAGCCGGACAATTTAATTGACGACTTATCCACGCCATTTGTAAAAACAACGTAGTACGAATAAAGGTCGCATATACAATATAATAATGGCGACGTTATGCAGGCTCAAGAT
>JH153334.1:90415-106081 GCA_000226015.1 Mnemiopsis leidyi
CAGTGAACAGTCCGGTATGTAACAGTGAACAGTCCGGTATGTAACAGTGAACAGTCCGGTATGTAACAGTGAACAGGCCGGTATGTAACAGTGAACAGTCCGGTATGTAGCAGTGAACAGTCCGGTATGTAACAGTGAACAGTCCGGTATGTAACAGTCACATACCTTATAACTCTGAAAAAGGCTGAATGTGACCCACATTGGTAAGAGCATTCCAAACCGTGATGATGTATTTTCTAACACACACCAGCGGAATAGCACAAAAAGTTCCGGTGATAGCCACCAAAAACCGTTTTTTAGCATTTTGATTTAATGATAATATAAAAAATAATGTTCTGCGCTCATTTCGTGTGAAAGTGCAACTTTTCAATAATCAACGAAAATTTGTAACAGTCATACGTTTTTATGTATTAATATTGATATTGATAAACCGACGCAATAAATTTCAATGATCTTCGTTGACCTTCTAAATGTATGTAAGTGGCGAAATTTGAACAAATTTCTCACTTATTTTTTATCGCAAATTGTCTCTAAGTTAACTTGTAGGGGGGCAAATCTATCACTTATCAATAAAGTTCAATTTTTAACAAAGGGCATTGATACGAAAAGATTGATTGAAAGTAAAACTTACAATAAAAGTTTTGTTAGCCAAGGAGCCAGTTTACAAGATTGACGGCCAATAACACCTGCAGATCATTGTTCCAATATCGCACAATTTCTGAAAGGAAGGTGCAATATTGGGTGAAAGAGCCGTAAACAGGTGGAAAACAAACAGGTAGCTCGGTATAAATACACGCGTGGTGGAACTGGAATCATCAATCTACAATCTCAAGATGAAATACTTGGTAGTGTTTGCCCTTGTTGCCCTGGTGGCTGCTCGTCCTGACGATGGAGACAGACCACGACCCAAACCTAAAGGTCCTGCTATCTTCGTCAGACCCGTCCACAGAGCTGCTCAGAATGAGTCCTACGAGTTCAAGTTCGGTATCGCTGGAATGAAGGAGCTTGATGAATCTGAGGTGAGTCTGTGGAAAGTCGTGAGAGGAGAGAAGGGCCCCGAACTAGCGGAGACCGACTTTGATGTGGAACTGAAGACCCTCACTGAGGAGGAAATCAAGGAATGGATCGAGGAGAAGAAGGAAAAGATGAAGGAGATCTTGGAGCGCCTTGAGGACAAGAGAGAAGAAATCAAGGAATGGATCAAGGAGAAAAAGGGAGATATCAAGGAATGGATCGAAGCTAAAAAGGAAGCCATCAGAGAACGAATCGGTGACGAGAAATTCGAGATGCTCAAGGAATGGATCGAGGAAAAGAAGGAAGCTATTAAAGAATGGATCGAAGAAAAGAAGGCTGAGCGTGAAGGAGACGAGAGACGACCCAAACCTCACCCTCGACCCCACTTTAAACACGCCATCGTCGGTAAAGTTACCGTGTCTGGAGTGAGCTGTGACGATCAGGGACCATATCTGGTGCGATACGGAAGTAAAGATGACGACAAGAAAGAGAAGGAGGCAGTTGAGGGAAAAGATGGAGAATCCAAACGTCGACCCAGCAAACCTCGTGGAGCTTTCCTGATCTTGGTTAAAGGATGCAAGCGACCTGAACCAGAAGAGGACTAAGTTTCACATTTCACAACTTAGGAAGAAATTAAATGGAGACATCCTCATTATGTAGTCAAATTGTAAGTTTTACTTTGAAAATTGAATAAAATTAACAATGACAAACGCGTTTTTTATTTGTTCTCGAAGTAAGAGACTTGTGTGAAGCAATGATAGCTAAAATTGATAATTGACTACAAACGCGATTATATTGTTTTGAAGTGCTTTAGTACCGAAATCTTACAACTCATTTAGACGGTGTTTAACTTTATCTTTAATCATCATGGTGAATATCAGGAGGCTCGCCAATTTTATTAATACCATATTGTTCGAAAACGAAAATTAGGAAATTTTCCTTCCTTGACAGTTATTTTCTGTATGACGAACTACGGTATTTCATCGTGTACTGAATGAGAATCGTCCATGTTTACAAGCTTGATGTAGGAAGTGGGTTTATTTATGTTGCACCTTTGATGTAACAAAACGATGACATTTTATGTTTAACTTCATCGTGCTTTCTCAATACATTTGAGCGAGGACAATCTACTTTCGTGTAGCTTTATATTCGCACATAGCCTCCTCCAGCTTTTGTCTTCGTTCTAACTGCTCTGATTTTCCTAAAGGTAACAGGGGTTACCAAGATACAGTGACAACCGCCTCTGACTTTCCTCTGCAGAATGAGAAAGGTACAGAACCAGCCACCAGGTACCATCCTATGGGGCTACTGGGCCAACACCATGTGTTTGTCAGGAGCCGTATGTCTCCTCCTCTCCTCTCTGATTACATTTCATTCTGTTTTTGCCACTGTCGGCACAAAAGACCCTGGTACGGATACCTACTGGAAGTTCTCTGCACCGTGGGCACTGTGAGTTGACACGTTCTTACTGTACCTCGCAGTTCGGGTCACGGCATTGCTATAAGTTTTGTTATGATAAAACAAGAACTCGGGCAGTCAGACCTGTCGGTTTTTAAGGATGCCTAGGTCTATATGAAACCAATGTTATATATTTTGCTGTATCGATTTCCAATAGATTATGCGTACATATTAGAGTCAGTATATAATAACAACAACAAAAGAAACATTTCTAATCAGGTTGTCCAGCATCGCAATCATCTTGATAGAGTATCCAATTAGCAAGAGACGACCCAAGGGTCCCAGGCGTAGGGAGGAGGAGAGGCCGTAAGTGTTTTTAAATTTAATATCCTATTACAGAACACTCTTTCTAGTTTCAAATATAAGATAAACTGATTTAGCCACTAATGGAGAGGTTAAAATCGGTTTGAATTGAACCATTAAGGTAACTGCATTCATTTCTAGTTCTCCCATTAAAGCTAACAGGAACATGGTTACCAGGTATCAGCTGGAGTTACGGATAGTACATTTGGTGTACTACTCAAAGGTTTTTAGGCACTACATAGCTCGATTTGTCCTTTACATCGTGTAAGTATATGCGGGAGAATTTGTTGTGATAAATTTGGAGACTTGCACGCCACCGCCACACGCCGCCGATGATTTCTTCGCAACGCCGCCGCCATTTTCAATCAGCTTAATTCGATGTAGAGTTCTTTTCATGCCAATGCTCAGAGCCTAAAACTTGTAATTTTAGTTTATACCTCAAAAATTATGTGATTCGTCTAATGTGATTCGTCTAATGGGTACCATCTTCAACTTTTAAATCAACTGAACGTTTAAATCAACTGCATTTTACTGTGAAGTAGGCGCACCAACTTTACGATCCTAAGCGAAAATCTTTTAAAAAGATTGAAATCTGATCTCGTGGCGTCACGAAATCTCGTGACTATATGCAGCCGCCGTTAATTTTTGCAACGCCGCCGTACTAAAACAAAACGACGGCGTGAAAGCCTTAATCTGTTTGATTTGGTTATTCACAGAGAGAGAATATCATTAAAGGTTTTACAATAGTTTTGTGGTAATGAAAGATGAAAAACCCAATACAAATTCAAACCTAATTTCAGATTGGTAGCGCCACTTGTACTTTCTTTTCCTTGCCTTCTCAGTGTCATTTTCGTCTTCTTTGGATCCTGTCTCTACTTTTTCGTAAGTTTTCTTGTCGCTGAAAACATTTTGGCTATTTGTGGAGCTTACTTTATGATTTTTTTTCTGGATGAAGTATTAAAGGGTATTACTATCAAAAATAGGACGTGATTTAGTCGGTGGTTGTAGTCGCAATAAGTCCAGTTGACAGAGTAACAATTACAGGCGGGGATAGTTAAGCAAGAAATGTGGCACCCCGGATGGGCGGACAAGACACAAAAAGTGTTAAAGGAGCTGGCGCCGCCAAGTCAGCCGCCACCCCGCCTTCAAGACACTGTCGTCGCCAACCCCGTCGCCCGTTAAGCGGACCTTCTTTAGTAGTTCAATTGCGGCAAAATTATATAGCTTGATTACTTGACTTGACTTGTGAGTAATGTGGTTTAATGGTTTTGCTAAGTGCGGTTTTTACTCCCACTGATTGTGGCTGTGGCATTCAGCGATTAGGATGCATCTGTGTTATTTTGTTTTTCTGGCTTGGATTCATATCTATGAAGAATATGTTGAAGAAGTTGCGAAGGAAAGCATCTTCATTTGGTTTTCTTTTATATATTAGTATAAGTTCAAAGAGAAATGATCGGCATCCAGACTATCCAATATCCTAGACCTAATCCATAGAAAAGACAGTTTACAGTCAGCATGCTCAATGGCAAGTTGAATTTAGATTTCTGATAGAAGGTCATTCAGTTCTTAGACTTAATGAACTGCCTTAAGTGTTCAACCTCAGCAATCAGTCACCTCTATCATTCTTTCTGTATCTTTATGTTCTGCTGTATGTTTATTACAACCTGTATTTTTCCACTCCTATGCATTTTTGCAATTGTTTAATGTTTATCAGCTAAGAATTATTCAATAATAAACTCAATATATCCGTATCACATTGAGGTGAGCAATTATAAAAAAGTCTGTCTCTGGACTTCTGGAAGTCGGATAAGACTTTACAAGAGTAATTAATAATAATATGTTACCGGTTAGTGAAAAATACAAGGTACCTAGGAGATATCAAGCTGACAAGCTGACAAATCCTTTTGATTATCTCGAAACTTTGCTGATACTTGATAAAACCGAGTACCTAATGGACAGTGGCCACCTTGATTTGATCATGCTTGCCAAAGAACACACACAGTTCGCCGGAACTTAGACATCTGGTTTCAGATAAAAGAAATAGATTAAATAAAACCGATATCAAAACGTGGATATAAAAACGTCTTTTCCCAATCAGTCTTCCGACACTCAACCTGATGGCTGATTTTGCGTTATGCATGACTCAGCCCTCGACTATTTAAGAAGAGGAATTGCGATCATTTAAAACTGTGAATCGTGATTATTCACTGGGAGCCGCCAGCACTTGCAATTCAACTCTCTCTTCTTACTTCCTACATATCCTGTTTAATGACCTTGGCTTGAATGTTCGTGCATCTTTAAAAAGTGCATTCAAACGTTCTACGTATTTACTATTAACTTGACTCTCCACTCGTAACGATTAAAAACAATTTCTCCCATGACAATTTACAAGTACGCCACTACGCCACGTAGCTGTGGACAGTCGAAGTGAATTAACGTGATGACAACGTATCAAGTTGGCATGAACTGGCCGCGCACGTCAAGAAAGCTCCAGCGTTGGATTATATCAATCAAATACATATATATAGTCGTGATAAACACATCGAGCTTTGCCTGCAAGGATTTTGACACGCAGCGTTCACCTGATTGAGAGTTGAGCACGACTTTAGAAGTCCCGTTACCTGTCGCTTATTGGTCGGAGCTTGTTTACAGCTCCTACATACAGACTCCTGTGCTTTTCAAAATATTTCTACTTCGCATGCTTGTTGTCTATAGTTGGCTGTTTGTTTTGCTTCGAAAATATGAGTGTACGGGTGAGACCGATACCGATTGAGGAGCAGCTCAGGACTTGGAACTTCCCGCTTTATCCCATTAACAGACGCGTTAACGTCCGGCCAAAATCTAACATTCACAAGATCCCCGCTATTGAAGGTTAGCATTTGTATATAACTGAAAATTCAACACTATGGTTATCGGTCATAGATCAACAATTCAAAAGTTTATTGTTTCAGGCTAGGAACTCTCCAACCATCACAAGTTTTATGCAAGTTCAAGTTGGTCATCAAAAATGATGAGATCTGTGAGAAACATTCAACACAAGAGACTCCCATATAAAATGTTGAGATCTATTTAACGTGTACGCTTATTGAACACCATTTTCATTTTAGCCTATAAGGGGTCAATTTAAAAGTCACTATAAGTGGGGTCCAAATAGGTTTTAAGGTCTTTATGACTTAAAAAAATAACTGCAGACGTTGGAGGACTTTTTAGCTTAAGAACAAAACATATTGCATCTCCAAAATAGGACTTTGAGTATCAACACGGCATTAAAGTGACACACTCCGTGTTCAATACCCTTCGTAACCTCCTCACAAAGACGAAGACTACCCCTCCTCCTGACCTCACTCACCGCATCATCTACGAGATCTCCTGCTTGGACTGCAGCTCTTTCCACAATTGACAGACTTACAGACCGGTCTCATCTACCGCATGAAGGAACACGAACGCTGCCACAGACTCAACTACGCCTATGACGAGACCCTCGACAAAATAAAGTCTACCCCTGCTCACCACTCCCTCACCACTGGACACAGAATAGCTTGGACCGACATCAGCACCCTCAAAACCCTTCCACCTGGACCTGACTGAGCAAGCAGCCATCCACATCAGAAACCCTTCCATGAATCGGACGGATAGTGCCCCGAAATGCAGCTCATTCTGGAATCCCATTCTTCCAAAAATTGCTGCAATTCTCAAACCCACTCCCTTTGGCATTACCTTCTCCTCCTCCTAACAAAACTAGATTATTACATTTGTGATTCGTGTAATGTTACCGTCAACAGTTCACACCCCCTCTCCATTAACCCTCACAAGCACTGCACCACCCCACTCCATATTTAACTTCACTCTTCACCTCAAGCTCACGACGATTAACACATGTCTATTTATGTCTATAAACCCCCCTACAAATGAGTAGCATTGTTACTCTTAACGACCATACGTAACTTGACTTAAGATTTAGTTGAATCGATCGGTATTTAAAAACATTATACGCTTACATTTAATTTACACTAGTAAAAGTACACCAGTAAAAGTACATTAGTAAAAGTACACCAGTTCTACAGCTCATTAGAGATCAATCATCAGAAAACCTATCTTCTCTGATTAAACCCCTTCAACTAAACTTGTTCCATGTTATGAGTCTTATCATCATTTTGTCTAATGAAAACTGCAACAACGCTTAGTACCAGCGAGTATCTCCGACCAAGTAAAATACCATTGCGTTGTTGATGTGTTCGGTTTGGATATCAAAATATGTGGTACAATTGGTTAATTACAGTCAGTGCCAATAAGCTTTTAGTAATAACTTTTAACACGGGTTTGGAAGGTGGTCGAGGGAGTTACAATGAGACAATTATCTTTTACACTTTTTTTTACAATTATCTTTTAGTGGCTTGATCAGTCTGCTTTAAGTAGTCTGCTCAGAGTAATCGGCTTCAGAAGAAAAACCATTGAGTTGGCTGCGGTTGCATCTTGCACGAATAATGAATGTTACAATAAAATTGATCTGGGGAGTCAATATCGTATCCTGCTTTGTTTGAATAAAGATACGAAATTTCTCGGAGATTAATTATAGCATTCCCAAGGAAATATGTGCTTGATTATGGTATTAACTTAATAAAGGACTAATAAGAAATAGTAAACAGCCATTTAAGTTATTAACATTTCTAGGATGCTATTGCTAATAATTGTCGATACATACAAGCATGCAATTAACTTCACTTTATCTGGATAAGATCGTGGTTTAACTTTAAGTTAGCAGATCACATTCTATTAGGCCTTCGAAATTTAAAGTCTTCTGAGTTTCTAAGAAATAGATCAAGATGACAGATAAATGCACTATTCACAAATTTGAGTCAACAACCTTATGAATAAGATCATTGAAACGACATAAAAACAGTGCCGCTTTGATACATAGGCACTTCAATCCGCAACAATTCACGGTTGGATTAATTTATCAACAAGCAGTTAATTTTAAAAGATTCGTAGTCTTGTAAAACACCATGTTTTCTATCGTAAGATACAACTCACATTTTCTAGCTGGTTTGATTTGTGAGGTATTTAACTCGTTGCAGTGTGTTAGTTTTGTTAGATTTAGATGCATGATGACATGAAAAATGATAAGATAAGTTAAATCTCGATTTTAGGTCATTGTGTTCGTTCAATAAAGTTATCCTGGCTTTGAGTACAGCTGAGAATGTACATTAACTCTGAAAGAAGCGATATTGATCTTCAACGGGCCATAAAGCGCTACATAAGGGGTGAGCTTTGCGTTGAGATTACGGATACGTTTTCTTATATTTTGTATTTTTTCAATTCTGTGGTCCAAAAATGTTTATTGACAGTGTATCGAATGATGAACTTTGCTTTCACAGGCGACAAGCAAGAGCGGCGTTGGCCGATTTTAGGAGAAACTAGGGGTATCGCACATTCCCTAGTCTTATGATCTTAATCCCAGTCCTTGTAACCGCATTGAATTAAATCAAGCACATGAAATCCTCCTTATAATCGTGTATATCTGTTTGCATTTGACTCTCACTTTCAACCCAAACTACCATCTCATAATTTCAAACAGACATGCAAAAATCTATAAAGCATAGGTCTTAGGTCTATAGTTTAAACATTGCCCATTGTGGTCAGTGTGATGACCCTCTTACTAAGGTCACAGATAACCACCTCAGGATTTTTGTTTGTACAAAAGGTACCGAGCACTTTTTGAAAAATTGTTAAATTTTATTTTATCTGAAGACAAGACACTAAGTATGACATGACTTTGACTTCATTTAGCTTTATTTTTTAATCATAACGAATTTATGCGATGAAAATGATTTAAGCTCCAGTTAAAATGTTCGGTACATGACATGCCTAGATCTAAGTCATGAGCACGTCAACAGCAAGCAAAAGCGAAACTGTAATAGCCATTAGACAATGTTTGACACGACTTGCATACTTGCTGTCGACCTAGAGCTTTTCTCCTGCGTCAAGCTAGCACTCACAATTTCATCACAGAAAAGTCTTTAAGCTCCTCAAGTCTACCTTATAAATATGTTATAGAGTTAAATCATTATAAAGTTATTTAATCATTACAAATTTAACACTGGCTGTCTTCAAGCATTAGCTCGCATAAAAAGTCCGAAAAGTCCGACTAGCATTTAAGTTCTTGAAAAACTTTGCGATAGGTCAACCAGTCAAATCGCTAGGTTTGTGAACACCAAATCAAAATAGGCATCACAACAATCGGTGAATGTAGCCAGCAGAAATACAACAAGAATAGCTGATCGCGAGGGCAAGTGGAGAAATATTCATGATTCTATCACCTCTCAGGAAGAAAGTTAAGAGTTCAGAGCAAGGAGGATGAAACAAGTTGTTTTTCTGTACGAAACCAAAATCAAGACCTAGCAGCGCTGCATCGTCAGTCGTCTTGAATCCTAACGTCCTCATATATCCAAATCAAAGGTACTGGTAAAAATAGAATGCTAATCCCTTTGTAGAAATAATATATAAGTAGCCACCTTCATGCTTGATAATATATAGGTAGCCATATTTATGTTTAAATGTAAATATTTTCTCAAAAAAACGCTTGACTAATCGATTATCAGCTGTTTCCGCAGATTCAATGAAAATCGGCCCAGCAGCAGGAAGGAATGTCGACCACGACGACTAACGATTGACGGTCGCCAGACCCCTTTAGCAATAGAGTGTTGGCAGACGAACATAAAGAATCACCAGATGAACCAGTCACAACCACACAACACAGGGAATGCTCTTGTAACACGGACTGTCTTGGAGGATAAGTCTCAGATTAACAGAACAGCCAGTCTGCCCATATTGCTGGAGAAGAAATCAGTGGAGATGAAACCTCGATATGAGCCGAAAAGTAAGATATTTTTAAGAATGCGGAATGATTGTGGTACACAATGTGTTGTACAATGTACATTTTCAACTTCTTACGCCACGCAAATTCTCGAATGGGCCTAGACAGCATTGTAAGAAATTATAGCTGTTCTCGGTGTTTTACTGAACGGAAAATCCATTAAACCAGGACTCCGATTTGTTGAAATTTTGCATCATACAGAAATTAAACATGTTTATTCTCAGAGCCAATAAGAAAAAGAGTACAATCTAGAAAAGAAGTCAAATCAGAACAGCCACCTCAAGATAAAAGTTTTGAACCGGCGGAAATTCCAAAGCAACCAGAGAACTCTAAAAAATTAGAGGTTATCTTCTCGTTGTTTAGTGTTTACCAACAGTGACAGTAACAATAGCTGTGAGGGCGAGTAAATAGAAGTTCGGAGATTAGGGTTAAAGAGTTAGAGTTACCAAATTTTGTATCTTACGTTAACATGCTTAAATTACAGGGCGCAGAAAAGACGATTGATCACAGCATCTCAGTAACAATAACAGACAAACGGACTAGATCTGTCGTTCGGGCATCCAGTGCTACATCCCTCAGATTGGGCAAAGTTTGAAAGAATAAAATATATTCGTCTATTCGATAGGGATCCCATTTTGAAGTCAGCGATCGTGAACGGAGTTTTAAAATAACTTACAATCAGCTGGACTGGTTCGTCAGATTCAAAAGAGAATTTTACGAAAAAAACTTTTTGAAACTTGTGCTCTCGTGTGTATTAATACGTACTTGGCATTCTGGTTTTCGTGTCACTTAATAGTTCGCACTTCGCCAAATTAAATCTGGAGATGATCTTGGGAAAAACCAAAAACACTGAACTCTCATATAAGCGAGCTGTTGCAGATTGTTGAAATGCAATGCTGACTCGACCATTTCTACTGTTGTAAGAGTAGTTTTTCTTAACATTTGGAGTAGAACTTCAAAAGAACTTGTAAATTTGACTGAATGAACATCGCTGATTTTAGATTCCGTTCATTTGCATTGAATCTTGTGAATCGAAAATTGTTAGGTGCTTAACGGCTAGTTAAGAGTCAAATAGCCGTGATACCCGTCATTTTATAAACATTATGTAGATTGACATCCAAATTTATACAGTAACATCTACCTCGTCTCTGATATTGTTAAAGATTAAAGAGTAATATTTTGTCGCTAGCAGTAAGACATCAAATCGGTGATGAGAATTGGCGAAACAACCTGGCGGGGAAGAGGGACACTTTCCTCTGCAACGACCGCCGGAAGGAAAATATAGAGGCGGGGACATGGTAAGAGGGGGGACTTTGAATGAATTGGTTTGCCCGTGAAATTTAACCGACACGCGGGGTACATCGTCGAGTGCGAACAACGTAATCGGTCGAGTGATTAACAACGTTATTTTGAATAGGGAAAGTAAAATTGATTCGAAAATGCTCGTTGGCCTGATAATATAAGAAAATTGGTTATTTATTAAATAGCAGGTTTATTTATTATACAATAGCATAGGCTAACTGGCAATGTCTAAGACCAAAGAAAACAGGAAAGCTTGATTGCAATCTTGAGAAAGACAGACTCTATTTTAAGATAAACGGATCTTTCTTTCAAATATAAACCGATCTTAAGCCCTAGACCGTACGTTTCCGAATTAGAGTGCAGCAACGTCATGCAGCGGCGTAACGATGCCCCGGCCACCCCGGCTACGCCGGGGGGCGCCAAATCGTCATTAAAACATGGGACAATTTTGTAAGAGAAATGAAAATATCAGCTGTGAACTGTTAACGTTATTTGTCATCCCAGAGGTTTCGGAATCTTGAATGATGAATCATATCTACCTCAGCTTTCTGCTCATTGCTGAATAAGGAATTGCGGAGCTATTAAGCAAAGAGGACTCATGAGGTGAACTGTCCGTCAGAACGAAGATGAAAATGCAATGGAATAAAATGCGCCAAATCGATAAATCGGATCGACGAGACGTGCGCGCGCGTCCGCCGCGCGGTAAGAGCGAAGGGGATGATTATTCGAGTCATTGAAATGTTTTCGCGCTAGCGGATGTTACTCATTTTTCTTAGGACCAATTTGTGGCGGTATAGTTTACAGATTCATGGCAAAAAATGATTTTTTTAGTAATCTGAAGAATGGGACCCCTTTTCATTCACAGCAAATTGAAGATATTATCATTCAATGTCTATTCAATGGGACATTTTGTTTAATTTTCATCGATATATTTCGTGCTCAAGTACAGTCGTTGTTCAAAAATATGCGTGATTGCGCTTTTTTCGGTTTTTGCGACTTATTTGAGAAGGCTGGTGCATAAAATTTGTATCCGATATAGCTACATAACTTTTTCTCTAGTCAAGCATATGTTTCCTAGCTTGAATTCCAATAGATATTATCTTATTTAAGTTTTCATGGAAAAAATTCTGAAGATCAAAGTAAAAAATTCGTAAAAATTGTAGAAGGAACACAAAAATTAGAATTTCAGAAAATAAACTTAGGATATGATACAATCAACAAGCATTAACATAAGCGATAAAATTGAAAACTCGATACCCTATCTCTGGTATCGAACAGCTCTAAATATTCAGATATTGTTCACTGTTCGATCAATACCATTCAACGGACATCAAAACAAAAGTTATTCAGTTCCAACGACTTTTCTTGGATTTGGGCGGAGGTGCAGGGGGAGCCTTAAAGTCTGGATTTCGCGGTGGTGTGATTAGCGGAAGTGCAGGTTCTGAAAAATTTTAATTTAGAAAATAACTTAATAGTAAAGCCTAAATACATTGCGGTTATATAACAGAATAACAGAGCCTTGTAAAGTACCTAAAGCGTACAAAACTTTAAAGACTTACTAGGTTGACTAGGAGAGGCTTTAGTAAATCCAGCGTACATACTACTGGACGGTTTTACAAACGTTTTGTCTTCAGATTTAAATCCCTTCTGAACAGAGTCGCTAGCTTTAGAAAATCGAGACATGTAGTTTGACTTCATTGCAGTCTTTATCTCAGATGCTCTGGTACCAGACCCGCCCAACGCGTTCATTCCCCCGAACTTCTGTCGAGCTGACATGGGACCTTCCACCGCCAAGGAGGACGATCCTGAACCTGCACCCAGGCCCGGTCTGAGCTTCTCGTCGCTTCTTCCGAATCCCTTGCGGGGATTTCCACGTCCCTTCTTGAAGTTGGGGTCCAACATGGCTAGTTCCAACACGTCTCTCGGCACTTCTTGACACGCCATTTCCTGAGACAGATTGAATTATCATTCACCACTATTAATTTACAACTAACTAATTTATACAGATCGACATAAATGAACCCGACAACTCCCCTAAAAGCAACACATCTAACACGTACCAAATGTTTGACGAGATCCCCGCAGAAACTCTTGTCCGCTTTAGTAAGGAGGGTGTAAGCTGTACCCTTCTCTCCCGCCCGACCCGTCCTTCCTACTCTGTGTGTATGTGTGTCTATGTCACGTGCTACATCGTAGTTCACTACCGTCTTTATCTCCTTTATGTCCAAACCTCGAGCTGGGAGATTTATTTTTAAATGAAGATGTCTGTGTCAAGTGTGCTCCTAGATCATACAAACTTGTGGCTTCATTATAGTCACATGAAGACATAGCACATGTTTTATACGATTAACATGACAATTATGGCACCTTCTAGAAAAGTAAATGAGGCTACTTAACCATGTACCACTAACCTGCTACTTAACCATGTACCACTAACCTGCAACATCGGTAGCGACCAATATTCTGAACTGTTGTTTCTTGAAGTTAGTCAAGATCTCGTTTCTCTCAAACTGCGACATGTCGCCGTGTAGCAGACCTAGCGAGTAATCGCACCTCCGTAACTTAGCCGCCAACTCTTCACTGTTCACTTTTCTCGTTACAAACACCAACACGCTGCCGGACGATGTGAACTCGACCAGCCGGGTTTGGAGCCATCTGAACTTGTCTTCTGGTTTGGAGTAGGTGTATGTGATCTGTGTTACATCCTGGTTAGCTGATCCCGCACCGTATTGCTCTTGTATGTGGATCGGACCTGGGTTGAAGTATTTGAATAATGAATATCTTTACAAAAAGAAAGATGAGATAATAAATGTATAAATGATATAATATAAATGCACGAATGTTTCTCAAAATAGGCAGACATCTATTTACATATCTATTGAGATATCTTAAGACCAAGATTGAAAAAAAAAAATTCAATTCAAACTCACTCTCAAGATGTTTTCGACATAGTCTGTTGATCTTGTTTCTCATGGTTGCACTGAACAGTAATATTTGACGGTCAGGTCGACAATGCTGCACAATTGAGGCGACCTGAGGCTCGAAACCAAGATCAAACATCCTATCACATTCATCTAGGACAAGATATGTGACCCGGGATACAGCTACTTTCTTTTTCTTGATGTGATCAATCAGACGTCCCTGGAAAAGAAGAAGATTGTTTAAAGGAATGTAATATCATCGGATTGGTTAACAGAATTTTTAGACAGAAAATTCCAATATATACCTTCAACATTGCATGGCTCAAAAACACACTTGCACTGTAACATACTGGGGTGGCGACGACGATTTCACACTGTGCAGCTAACGCCTTCTCCTGCTCGTACATATTTCCTCCACCGTACGCGCACACCACCTTCAAATGAAATGCCCTAGTAAACTTCCTGCACTCCTGGTGAATCTGTATACACAGTTCCCGAGTTGGAGCCAGGACGACTCCGATAGGTCCGTCCCCTGGTTTCAGCTCTTCCTGGTCCATTATGTGTGGTATCATAGGCCACAAGTACGCAGCTGTTTTACCTGAACCTGTACGCGCTATTCCTATCACGTCACGTCCAGACATAGCAGCTGGAATAGCCTGGAATATATTTATTTTTACGATCTGAAGCTTAAATCTCGATTACACAAACGTTGCGCTTTAGTTTATGGGTTATCTGTTTGTTGGCTTTAAGCACATTTCATTTTGAGAAACATTAGATAAAAGTCAAATGCATTTTACGAGGGCATGTACCTGAGCTTGGATAGGAGTGGGTTTTGTGTATTCCTGCTTCCTAATCGTAGCCATACTCTGAGCATCGAAACCAAAGTGAGCGAAACTCGAAACAGGCTTCGGAGGATTATGTCCGGACACTCGCAAACCGAGCTTGTTCCTCAACTCAATTACTTGCAGGGCGTTCAAAGCAGCTATTTCCGAGTGCTCCTTGTAGAAGTCTTTACCGAAGGGTGGATATTCTATTTTAGAGTGATCTATAGGTTCTAGAGGTACGATAACTTTCTTCTTGGGAGTGTAGATAGGATTGCCGTCAGCATCGTACTCAACTTCCATATCGTCATCCTCTTCCGGGGCCACAAAGTTGGGGTTCTCCTCCATTGCTTTGAAGTAAGACTCCTGAAGATGTTACAGAGATGAAATCAATGTTTGTCTGAGATGTCTATTATGCCACTTTCCTCAGGCAGCTAAATATAGGCTGAGGAACAACTTGAGCACAGCCCAGTGGGTTGAAAGTGTAAGCAATATTTAAGAGTCTAACAAAGTACCTGATCATCATCTGCGTCAATGTCGCATCTTTGTCCCCTGAGAAACATAACGCTCAATATGCCCAACACCCTGGCTTACCTAAACCTCAAACCCTGGCATACCTACCTGAACATAACCTTAACTCTTAACGATTTATTCAATTGAGTGACTATTCAGTGTGTATGTGATTGACTACATCTTAGATTTCAGATTTCATATCTATATTTTATCTTATCAGTTTATCAGTAGTGCAGCTATTTTTATTTTTCAATTCTGCATGCTTATCTGTTATCTTAATATGACGTATATGACAGAGTTTGAGAGTTGATGGAATTTTAAGCATTAGCAGGGTCACGGCTTCAGCCGTATATAAGGGAGAAGATTTTAGCCTTTACAGTACTATTTATTTCATTATTTTATTTTATGTTGTTAGTATTATGGTTAAGTATTAGGGTTTTTTCTCTACTTTAGTAGTATA
>JH153334.1:106636-126184 GCA_000226015.1 Mnemiopsis leidyi
ATTTCAGATTTCATATCTATATTTTATCTTATCAGTTTATCAGTAGTGCAGCTATTTTATTTTCAATTCTGCATGCTTATCTGTTATCTTAATATGACGTATATGACAGAGTTTGAGAGTTGATGGAATTTTAAGCATTAGCAGGGTCACGGCTTCAGCCGTATATAAGGGAGAAGATTTTAGCCTTTACAGTACATTTATTTCATATTTTATTTTATGTTGTTAGATTATGGTTAAGATAGGGTTTTTTTCTCACTTTAGTAGATAGACAGATTATCTAGTAGCTCATATTTAATGTGTATAGTATTGTACATGTATGACAAAGTATCTAGTGGAAAGGTTTGTTGCTCTTCTAACTAATAAATCTTCAGTGTGAACATGATCATTGATAAAATGATTGAAATATTACGGTAATTTCGCGTTTCACGTGTTACAAGATGTACGTGACAACTCTATTAGTCCTATTCATCATAAAGCTGACTCCGTCAGTAATGCAGCTATTTTATTTTTTACTTTATTTTAGCCGATATCTAAACAAAATATTCAAACTCATACTTTGAAGGATTGACATCATCTAATTCTTCTGTTGCGGCTTTTTTCTTTTCGTCTTGCTTCTTAATCTGTGTCTGAGGAAATTTTCCGTTCGAGAAAAGTAAAGCTAGCACATTTATTTTTTGTGGAATTGACGAGTTTCTACTTTTCTATCCCATAAAAATCTTAACTGCCTTCCAACTAGAATAGCCGACAGAAAAAGATTGTCACGAGAAATTGAGAAAAACAAAGTAGGCTCAGCAAATTTTACCTCAATATTCGCCATGAAAGCATCTAAAGGATCTTCTTCGTCCGACTCTTCGTCTGCAGGAGCCGCTTCCTTGGTTTCTTCTTCCATCTGTTGTTCTGCATACGCCAGTAAATCATCGTCGTCGAATTTATCTGAACAAAAGGTTTCGTTACGCTAAGTTTGAACTTTAAAGGACCTGCTATACATACTTTTCTCGGAATTCGGAAACATAAAACAAGAACTGCAAATGTATCATGTATATTTAGATTTTACAACAATATATTTTTGTAGGATCCTGGGTCACATATCTTCTATATCACGGGACAGGCTTGCTCGAAATTGATAATTTATCAAATCAAATTCTCGCGATTAGAAAATGTGCGACTCTTCGGGCAGGGATTCTGCTCTTCGTTGCTTCATTGATACCAAATCCGGCTTTCCATGTATCATTGTCTAAAATTCATACTATCCATAAAGATAAAGACGGCAAACACAAACCTAAAGTACTCTTAGCAGCGGGAGCCTCTGAAAACGTCCGCCTAACTGGCGCTTCAGAAAACGTTCTCTTTTCAGTCGAACTTTCTGCAACTCCCCGATCCTCAGAAATCCGTCTAGGGGGAGATCTAGATCGGGATTTAGATTGTGTCTTGCTGCTTCGTCTGGGGGATCTAGAACGTCGCCTAGGAGACCTGGAACGTCGTCTAGGAGAACGTGATCGTCTCCGTGGAGATCGTGAACGTTTTCTTGGAGATCGACTACGAGAACGCCTCCTTTTGGGACTCCGTGATCGGGAACGTCGTGATCTTCGCTGCGATTCCTCGAACTGCCTTATTTCCTCGTAACTAAAGGAGGGTATTCACAATTAATATTTTGTAAGGAGATTCAAAGACTTAACGTTTTTCAATAAAATGTTTGAAAGGAATTCCTGTCAAAGTAAAAGCAACAATGATAAGATTATAGCAGTTGTGATAATCATGTTAAATGCATTGAGGAAAGACAAAACTCTTACTCTTCTTCACTTAGTTTAGGAAGCTTTCTAGATGAGTCTGAAGACTGTGGTTTTGGTCGTTTACTCTCCTTTTCCTTGGAGACAAACTCTGAATTACGGGTAAGTTGTTCTGGTTCCTCTGTTGTCTTTATGTTGAATCCTCCGAATCCAATTCCCCTTTTACCGGGTGGACCCTTCTTGAAAAAGGCCATTTAATCTACTTAAAGTAAACAGAAGTTAAACAAACAAAATCAACGTATACTGCTTAATTAAAATACCGGGATTCAAATTGCTGTATCATATTTTTCGGAAATCGGAATATAGCATCTAGATTCTAGAGAAGTCCTTCAAATTATGTTAAAGATGCATAGTACAGTGAGTATCGTTTAAAAAGTCAGTTAATCAATCAGATACCTTAAACAATAAATTACATATTGATTATTATATAAATATACAAAAATAGGAACAAAAAAACTGTTTCACACAACACTCTCACGATTCAAACTTGGACAAAATTTCTTTATGACCTTTTTTAAACTGCTCCTCTTCACGAAGCTCATTACTTAAAAGCTGATTTATTTGAGAAAAATCAAACGATCTCTTTCTCAGATGATCCCACAATAACAACGATACAACCATGTGAGGTACAGTCCGACAGTAGTTAGCCACAGCTCCCTTGTAAAAACCTTGTAAACCTTCCCGCTGGAACAGTTTCTCGGCACACTCACGATTTGATTTGTAATACGCACCCAGCTCTTGATTGTACATTCGAGTACAGATAACGTCTAAAGGATTGGAAATAAGAACGACAGGCATTGCACTTATAACACCACTGATGCACGAATTCAGAATAGCATCGTGCACACCTAAAGCATAAATTCCATGCTGAATCGTGGTAAATGAAAGAAGTTGAACAGTACTTGCGACTGAAACGCGCATCACAGCGCTAGTTCCCCCCTGAAACCCACTACCCAAATACCCCCGATGGCCTCGAAACGCATTCCACACGACCCACCTTGCCTTCACGTGGTTGTGCTGCCACCCCACCGCTAGTTTTTCGCTGGCTTGTGATTGTGTCTGTATTTTAGCGAGATACGCAGTGCTAGCAACAACTGCTCCCGCTGATCCTGACAAAGCGCAAGCTGCGGCGTATCTCCACAACACGGGCTCCTCATCTAGATCACTAGTTAAACCCCACTTATTACACTTCTCAAAGACAAACATCCTCACTGTGTTCATTAAAAACTGATAAATAAAAGCAGGTGGGAAACCTTTGTACAAGCCCCTGACACCCGAATCTCTGACAATAGCCGCTAATGATTGTGGTACAGTCTGGTACTTGACGGTGTATTTACCAGGAGGTCTCAGCTCTCCTTGTAGCTGGAACCTAACTTTGACAAGATCTAGAGGATGAGACAGACAACAAGCTAGCCCCGACACGGTTCCCATGGTGAAGTAGTCCTTGTTGAGGTACCATTGCGCAAAGACCGTTGCTTTTTCTTGGGCGACATCTGCGTAAGGCAGTTGAGCAGCGAACTCTAGTGATTTAGCTTTTATTAACTCTTTGATAGCAGGCTGCGAGCTTTCTTCTGACTGTGTCATTTTACCATGTGCAGCATTAATCTGTTAAGGTTAAAACTAAATAAGCCTATAAACCAAAAAGGTAAGGTTAAATATATCTGTGCAACGAATTCCATAATTTCTGGCTCGGACTTGTTTAAAACAGTTCCCTTAATTTTCCCAGATCAAATCATTCTTTCAATTAAAATCTAGACGCTAGACAATGAGTAAAGATATTAAACTTAGAAGAAAAACCTAAAATTCAATAACTTAATAAATTAATCAATCCTTCATCAGTTCATCACAGGCTAAGGGTCAGGAAACCAACACTCGTGCTGATTAAATCCAAATCAAGATAAACATCTGAACACTTCCAGACACTCCGAAAGAACTCATGAAGACGGAAAATCTCCGATTCCAGCTCTGAGCGGTTTGTCTCTCTTGTCTTCCTCGTCAAGCAGATCGTCATCGTGAAATTCAGGTTGGCCCGGCAGTTTTGAATATTCGTCGTTTTCTAATGGTAGAGTCACGTGCATTATCTCGTCTAGATGTGTCTGCTGTCTGTATGGGAGTCGTTTCTTGGTCGTGTGGCTGTATGTTACCCGGCCGAATCTCTGATACATGTCCCTGGGAATGTTATCTTATTTGATATGAAGCTTATAAAGATAAAATACGCGTCTTTAATTTATACTCAGATTAGGATGAATTGTTGTTAGATATTTTGCTAGTTAAATCTTGATTAAAACTTTAAATTATCTGTAAAAGTATGTCTCTTGTCATAAAATCATTTATAAACTAACTGGTATTTTTCTCCGAGTTGAGCGTCCTCTAAGACAGCTTCACGGAGTACTCCACGTTTGTTGTACGAATCTATTATCAAGTTTGCTAATCTCATAGGCTCAACCTGCAGACAGTGATACGTCATTATTCTTGCATTTTTATCGTGTTATCAAGTAAGTCTAAAACATTCTACAACACCAGAAATAAATAATAAAACAATAATAATAATTTTAAGGACGTTTTATTACCCAATGCAAATTATTTTGGAAGTAGACTTACCGGAGTTCTTCGTTTTCTTCGTTTAGACTGAATCTTGAACCGTTTAATAGCCAGATTAGTGCTCTCTTCAACAGTTAAGGGTACGGGACATGGCTTGTAGCCATCCCTTTTCTTCTGTACTTGAACAAAGTCTATTCTCAGCGGTGGCGACACGTTCTGGCGAGATTTTCGGTTTCAGTTAGTATATCGCGACATAGAAGAGAAGTTAAAAATAGGAAGAAGGCAGCTTGACTGATAAACCTCAAATCCTTAAACCATGTAAATTAACTTGATTTTTTTTAAATTGAAGTTTTGACTTACCATAACAGCCTTGCGCAAAATTGTATTGCTGTCAAGTTCAATTTCTTTGTCAGGGTTTGCCTTTTTAAGTTGCATTTGGTGAAGTTTTATCAGTTTCATCGTTTCCACCATAATATCAAAAGCACGGTCAACTCCAGTGAATTTACAAAGTTTTATCTTTTCTGAAAATAATAAATTAAAAATCGGTTGTAGGGAAAATGTCATGAGAACTTTAGAAAGGCAAAAAGATAATGTTATCTGGCGCATTTTTCATAAGAAAATTTCGAACCTACCTATAAATCGCCAAACAAGAGGATCTACAAAAGAAGACGGGTACGGTGCAAGTCTACGCTCAACTCGTCGCTCTAAACTTCTGTCTCCGAATATCATCTCATGATTTTCAGTTCTCTGCTTGTCTTCTTCTACCACCAAACTACTATCCCTTACTTTAACACGATATCCACAGTTCTCTGTGTAGTTTATTGTATCTCCTGCAGTTCGGCTGTACTGACCTGTTCGATGTTAATTTTTCAATTCACCGTTCGAAGTAGGATTTTAAAGCAGTTTTGATGTATAAAATTATAGCACTGACTAATGACTATCAATTGTCACATCCAAGAATAACATATATTTATTTTAAAGGTATCCAGATCAGCGCTTACCAAAATGAGGTTTAGGAAGTTCAGGGCGGTCCCAAGGTCGGACAGGCTCAGTTCTGTCCCACTCGTACTTGTGCTGTCCAAGGTAGGAGAACCTCAGAAAGGGGGTTTCCCAGGGCAGCTGCACTCCGTTAATAACATCCCGGTATGGCTTTTGGACGGTACCCTTCTTCTTTCCTTTGAACCAATAACCGCGTTTTCTGTGATTATGGAATTCTTTATGAAAAGGAAATTTTATAACTTGTTACCATCATCAACAAAATAATTGCTTATTTTTAACGTACCCTTCTTTGTGTGAAAGCGAACTTACCCAGCCTTTTTTTTCTCGAAGTTTGGGCAAGTTGTCTGTATTTGCCTGGCTTGAAAACCACTTAGAACTTGTTTCACAGCACGCTGGCCATTCTTCAGCATTCTTCCGTTCAAGAACAGTTACCTTCCCTTTATTTGAGCCCCAAAGTCATCAGTTTCTAGCCCTAGAGATATAAACATACTCTATAAATGATGCACCCTACCACCTCACATAAAGATTATATTTCCAAGAATTGTCTTGAATTCCGAAATCTGTTTTTGAGACATTTTCTTAAATTTTTTGAAATCAAGAGAAAACGATTGACCCATAATTGGTCAGATACATCCAATTAATATTGTCGTGGAACATTATTTCACCAGTTAAAACTCGGTTTGCTTTTAAATATACAAAGTCGTAAACTTGAGTAATTGCTAGACTAAAATGAACTTTATACAAAGCAGAACACAATTTATTGGCTGATACAAAAACGAAGACACATCAATTATTATATAAGTCTATAAATCCAGGTAACGATCATAAGCTATTCTATAAGCTAGCTATCTCAGATGTCAAATTTACAGTTTTCACTTTCAAGAAGATAACGCTTTTTAATCAAAAACAGAAATATGAGAATACTTATTAT
Organism: Mnemiopsis leidyi; assembly: GCA_000226015.1. NCBI lineage: Eukaryota > Metazoa > Ctenophora > Tentaculata > Lobata > Bolinopsidae > Mnemiopsis > Mnemiopsis leidyi. The sequence goes on from JH153334.1 coordinate 112,895, forward strand.
AGATTAAAGGCAAAATTCTAACCAACGTAACTCCTAATTATAAGAAAATTATCGATATCGTCCATATCAGCAAAGGGTTATCCTGTAATTCTTCATCTTTCACTAGATTATAAACCAAATGCTCTAACAATTAAAAAACAATAAAAGCAAAATCTTAATAAGTTAAATCACTGATCGTACAATTTTAAGTCTACACTCATTATTCATCAAGCTCGTATAGTAGCTGTCCTTTAGAAACTCTATCGCCCTCGTTGAAACAAATGGCGGAAATAACACCATCTTTATGAGCTGGGATGTCGAACAACATCTTCATAACGTTGACCTGTAAAACAACATCTCCCCTCTTAACGACATCACCCACCCTCGCAAATATTTTCTGTACCAGTCCCTCCACAGAGGCGACACCGTCGTCCAGCCCCGCTTCGTCGTCGGCTTTCTGGTATTTGGGAACGTGTCTCGACAAAACAGTCTCATTTCCGTCGGAAAACACGTGCAAGTTGTCTCCATCTTGGACGATCTTACACTCCAGTTTTCTGTCTGCAGAGTTTCCGCTTCCAAAGATGACATTGTTGTCGACTGTCACGTTCGCACTTAACTCCACCTCAGCCCTGCCATCCACAGAAACGAAATAGGATGGAGCAACACAGCGAATCTTAACATCGATATCCGTATCCCCGTTTTTAAGTTTAACCTCCTCAACATGGTTAATGTTGAGTCTTGAGAACAAGGATTTAGTCCAAGGAGAAACCGAAACTTTACCCGTTTGACTGAGGAGATAAGAAACAGCTGTAAGAGCGAGGTTCTCATCAGATAAACTAGGAGTGGCAGGAAAGAGGGAATCTCCGTGCTGCGCGATGAAATCTGTGTGGACATCAGCAGATTCAAACTGAGGATGAGATGCCAGGTCCTTCAAAAACTTGATGTTAGTGGACAGTCCTACTACGTGGTATTCCTGAAGCTTATTGTGTAAGAGAGAAAGGGAGGACAATCTATCTGGAGCCCAGACAACAAGTTTAGCAATCATGGGATCGTAGAAGACAGAGACAGCATCACCCTGTCTGATACTGGTGTCTATCCTAACGTTCTCGGTCTCCTCTGGTGTTGATAAATACTTCACGTCTCCTGAACCCGGCATGAAGTTGTTAGCTGGGTCCTCTGCATAAACTCGTGCTTCAAACGCATGCCCGTGTACGTTGATGTCGTCCTGGGTGAGTGGCAGTTTCTCTCCTTGAGATACCCTCAGTTGCAACTCCACCAAGTCCACCCCTGTAACCAACTCCGTTATAGGATGTTCTACTTGTAGTCTTGTGTTCATCTCCATGAAGTAGAACTTCCGTTCCACGGTGTCCATGATAAACTCAACAGTTCCTGCACTTTTGTAGCCAACTGCTTTAGCTGCTCTTACTGCCATCTCACCAAGCTCTCTGTGCTCCTCCGGTGTAACGACCCGGAGCCGGAGCTTCTTCGATGATCTTCTGATGACGACGCTGGACAGAGCAGTCTCTGTTTGAGAAGTAGAGAGCATTTCCGTGAGAGTCTGCCATCACCTGGACTTCAACGTGACGCGGCTGGAAATCAAAGAAACGCTCTAAAATCACTCTATCATCGTTGAAAGCTTTGATAGACTCTTCCTTAGCTGACCTCAGAGCCGCCATGAAGTCTTTTTCGTGAAATACCATCCTCATACCCTTACCACCTCCCCCTGACACTGCCTTGATGATGATAGGGTAACCCACCTGGTCCGCCTGCTCCTTCAGATATGCCTCATCCTGGTTGTCACCATGGTAACCTGGAATGCAGCTAACTCCAGCGTCTATCATGATCCGTTTTGAAGCACTCTTGCTGCCCATGTCAGCTATGGCAGAAGCAGGAGGGCCGATAAACTCAACACCTTGTGCAGCTAGTGCTTCAGCAAACGGAGCCTGTTCTGACAAGAAGCCGTACCCTGGATGAACTGCTTGAGCTCCGGTTTTCTTGATGATCTCCAGGAGCTTGTCTTGACGCAGGTAGCTCTCTGAAGCGGGGGAGGGACCGATGTAGTGAGCTTCGTCAGCCATCTTGACGTGGAGTGAGTGTCTGTCGGCGTCAGAGAACACCGCCACTGTCTTGATGTTCATCTTTCGGGCCGTTTTCATAACTCGACAAGCAATCTCACCTCGGTTAGCGATGAGAATCTTGCTGAGTTTATTGAGACGCTGTCCATGACTCATTCTTAATTATTCCTGAGAATACAAATTTAAGGTAATTTGATGATTAGTTATACATAAAATTTTATAATTAAGTCACACGAATTCTGAATATGAGCTACATAAAAGCAAATGAGATACTGAGTTTATTTGTATTAGAGCAATAGTTTGATTCATTAGGTACTAGAAAAACAAATTGACATTTTGATTAAAAATCTGATTCAATTAATCTGGTTAATTTAATGATAAAATACAAATAATTAATAATGGTCTATCTTTAAGTAAACTAATCGTCATAGATTATGTAGACTACTCTACTTTGAACTTTGGTCTAGCGAGCCTAGTAGTGCTTTTCGTCTAAAAGGTATTAAGGAAAAAAATTGTATTAAGCTATCTGACGTTGTTTCAAATGCATTGTTTGTGGCTCGCTTTTATGAAGATTATTATTGGCGAGAAAATTAGTTGAAACTCGCAAATCACGATTTGAATTTTGGAAACGAATTGCACGACTAGACTAGCGAGTGCTTAGAAGCTTAGAGTTAGAATAGATAGGTATTCTTTATGTTTATTGATGTTGATGTTCTTATAAGATGATAAGATCTTGATATAATTTTTCAGCTTTTTTCTCATGTTCAACTGCTCAAGTCATTAAGAAAACAATAAATTCAAGCTGTTACTTAAAGTAGTTTTTTAAATAGAATACATATCAAATAGATCGCTTATAACTTTATAAGTTTAAAGTACATCAAATTTACATCAAGAATTTTCATTGTTATAAAATTATAAAAGTTCGACTTCTGGGCTTTAAGAGTTAAGACCAATTAGTCAGCAACAATAAGTCAAAATGAATGAGTTTTCCAATTTATGCTGTTTAGTCAATAAACTAACAATTTCACGACTTCAATATCACTTCAAAAGTTTCCGGCAGTTTCAAAATTGTTTGGAGTTCATCATCTGTCGACGTCTGGCTTGTTGAGCTCTGATCTCACGTTCCAGTTCGAACTGTTTCTGATCAGCTCGGTTTAGGAAATCTTGTTTGGCCAGGTACCCCTCCGCTTTAGCCTCATTCTTTACGTCCTCTGAAAATGAATGTTCCATATACCCGTATAGTTGTAAATTACGAGAATATAGATGTAGAAAAAGTAAGAAAGCTGAAAATTTTGCAATCAAATAATTTAAGCAATCAAGTAATTTATCTCCTTTAATCAGAATTCCTATAAGGTTTTACCTTCAATGTTATTGTCTTTTTTAAACTTGTTCCAATCAAGTGCCGTTTTATTGAGTACAGTCATCTTAGGTCGCTTGGTAAGTCTGCTCACCAAGGAGTTAAGCTTGGATACAGGTCTACTTCTCTTAGCCCCTGTAGTCGTTGTGGAGTTCAAATTAGAGGGATCAGAAGTGGCACTTCCCTCGCTTTTCACCTCCTCCTCTTCTGTTCGTGATAAGATAGGGGCTGATTCTCTTCGTCTCTTTCTGTTGGTGATAGACGATTGTCACAGAATTCTTAGGTCGGAGGGTTTGAATTGGGCTAGTTTACAGTTTTAACACCATTCTCCAAGAATGTTCGACTAGTATCTTATTCAAATGTCAAAGTTAAACATAGCAAAATACCTGGACTTATCTAGACCCAGTGTGGAAGCTAAACTTTTCCTTTTGCTCTTTATCTCTTCTCTGACCGTGACTGCCTCCCCAGCGAAATCGTACGTCTTTTCTTTTATAGTTGTTTCTAACTCCTTAGCTTTCCTGTTCAGAAGCAAATCAACTACTGGAGAGTGGAGATGGAGAAAGTAAATATAACAATTAAGCCAACTTTGCAGCGAAATTTTCAATTTTTTACATACCATGTAGGTAATACAAAATTGTTTACGTTACTGGCTGTTCGATAACACAAGAACTCCTTTCTGAAATCCCAGATCAAGAAAATACATAAATTGTCAGATTTCTATGTGATTGCAGTGCCATTACCGATAGTCCTAACAACAGCACAGGTCTACCGATAATTGATATCAGACCACAAGTGATAGAGAAGAAGGTACATTACAACACTCAGTCCACCCTGCCTCATGGAATTGAGAGCACACCAAACATACAAACATCAGCCAACTGTTCATTCACTATTTCAAGTTAGTACACATTGACACGCTGTTCTTCGTCGAGTGCATTTTGTCCACGATCAACTTTTAATTAAACATTTGTACTGATTATCTACATCAGTACAATTGCGAGTATTCTATTTCCTGTAATATACTAATATCTTGTACACGGTACAGCATTAAGTTTGACATTGCGCTTGCTTAGTGGTTATAATTGTTTTAATGGAAATTTGATATCATGGCCAATTGGATAATTGATGCAATATGATGTGTACAGATTGATGTTAAATTTACGTTCCCATCTTCAGACTTTGGAAAATTGTCCATGTTTCATCAAAACTTTCATTGCTTGTGGCTTGCTTATAGATAGGGCGGAGAGCCCAGAACGGAGAAAATCGAAAGATGAAAATCAAAAGATACAGAAAGACCTATCTTATTATTCTGCTTTGCCTGATACTCTTCTTCATGTGGCAGCATAATTCCGGTTTCAACACAATGGTTATTAAAAACAATCCCGTTTTCTGTCCTGAACAACCCCGAGGGACTAACATGCGAAACATAGAAATACAAACCCTCCGAACCATAGAAGAGCAGTACAAATCGAAACTTAAGACTCTAAAAAATCTGGAGCTGCTGGAGGCTTCTGAGTTTTTCCATCGAGACGTTTCAAAACATTGGGGCAGTTTCCACGGCCTGTTGCCCCAGAGCAAACCAGTTCCAGATAAAACCTGTCTCAGACATCTAGACCAAACCTTTACATCACGTGTCTCTGTGGTTATGTGTATGAAGAACGAACTGATGTACTTACTGTTTCGGACCATTACTACAATCGTCAAGAGAACTCCTCCCCATCTGTTACTGGAAATACTGCTCATAGACGATGGAAGTGTGATAGACAGCACCAGTGAAATTGAGGACTTTATCTCGAAAATGAATATTCCCCTCAAGCTACAAAGAAACAATGTCAGTATGGGAATTGCAAACTGCAGAAACTCAGGAATAAGGAAAGCAGAGGGAGATGTGGTGGTTATACTTGATTCTCACATGGAAGTATCTGACATCTGGTTAGAACCTCTTCTTGACATTCTCAAAAACAAACCCAGATCTGTAGCTGTTCCGACCCTTCATCTCATCAATGAGAAGGATTATGATGAGAAGCATTTAGGAACGTCTGATGCGTATGGAATAGAGATGATGAACGGGTACTCTTTTTTCTTATACTATAAAGCAGGGCCTCCACGACACAACCAGTCTGAGCCATACAAAACTGCCTCCATACTGGGCGGAGCACTAGCAGCTTACAAGTCAACTTTCCTGGACTTCTACCCACAGGGGGTTCTAGGAGAGTATTGGGGGACTGAAAACAGCAGGCTAGCACTGAGAATGTGGATGTGTGGGGATGGACTGTGGATGACACGGTGTTCTCAAGTACTCCACACGAATGGGAATGATGGAGCTCTACACAGGTATCTGAAGGATAGTCCGGATATGTGGCTACATCTTCATTATGAGACGTTAGGGGATGTTATCAATTCTATTGGTGAAGAGGAACAGAAAAGGAGGATGCTTCAGAGTGTATATCGAGAAGATAAACATGTAGACAAAGTGTTTGAAGTGGCTAATAAGATCAGAGAACGGTTCAAATTAGATTGTTCAAGGGACTATGAGTGGTATCTGAATAATATACAACCTGCACATTCCATGAACTTCGTTCGACTTCGTTCAAGAAATAACTATCATTTGATTGGAGAAGCACAATCAGTTTCCCACCCAAACTTTTGTATAGTAACAGACTACAAAAAAGTTTATGTTGACAACAAATGTAGAGGAGATCTCACATTAGTCTACGACAATCACCTTTTAGGATTTTCAGTGACAGGTGAAGTTCACACTTCAGTCCAATCTTTGCAGTGTTGGGACACCGGACAGGGTGGTGGCAATGGGACAGGGATAGTCATGTACGGCTGTCATTCTGTCGCCCATCCTGACCTCAAAACAACTTACTCTTCCCAAAACTTTATTTATGATAGGAATAACAACCAAATCCAACATGTCCAAAGTAACAGATGTGCTCAAATATTTCCAGATGCAAGCGAGATTTTACTAGTTCATTGTTCCGAGTCCAAAGATCAAAAATGGCTTATAAAATCACCAAGGTGGAACAAAAGTTAATTGAAGGCTCTTTGTAGCACAATAATAAGCTCATTTGTTTGAATGCATAATGCATGAAATTTTCGGCTATTGTCTAGACTATTAATAGAATTAAAAGTTAGACGCTTCAAAAAATTTAGTTACATTTCTATTTATTACAAGTTATTCATATATTTTAAGTTATTTGGTGCCAATTTTAATGTCTTTGAGTAATAACAATTGATCATGATTGTGAATTAACCTGAATAAATATGTAAGTCTAAGCACTGATGCTATGTCAAATTCAAAACTGACAAACCTTTTGATGGGCACAGCAACATCAGCTTTAAAAGCACTCCAAATGTCATCTGCCCTCTTTTTCTCCGCATCATCGTGAGATACTTCCTTGACTTCCTCTGTCTCTGTCCCTTTGATCCCTGGTATTAGATTTCAAATTAATACTTTAATAGGCAGTAAACCGACTTGAAAGCTTAAGAAATAATAAAAGCTCCCAGTCAATGAAAAAAAGATCTAAAACTTACCGTCTCTAAGAGAGTATTGCCTTGAAACAATTTCAGCCCCTTCCTTCTCCTCTTCCTGTTCCTCATTGACCTCCTCAGGGTCCACTCCTGGAACATACTCCTCATCTTCAGAATCATCTGATTCTAAAGCAGTTGCCAGTGCTAGAATACTGTTTTTCTCTTTTCCAGAATCTGCTATGTGTTGTGATTCCGGTTTAGAACCCGACTGTGGCTTATCAGTGGACAAATCTTTGTCTTTATCTGAAGGTATAGGATCACAATCTGAGTCTTTTTCATCACCAATTTGGGAAGATAGAGAAATGTCTGGAAGATCTGATACACTACAAAGCTTGTCTGTTGACACTGTTCTGCCAGATGTTTCTGTTGTACAGTTGAGTTGTCTAGGGGACATGGACTTTTCTTTGTCCGATGTAAGCGGAGTTTCGTCTAAAGAGGTTCTAGGTTTCACAGCAGGAGACCTTGTCTCAGCTGAAACATTATTCTCTTATTTCTAAAACATGATCTAAAGGATTTATCCAAAATTTGGTAACAAAAGCTTTCGAAATTTCCACCTTAATTTCTAGTTTTAAATTTTTGTAAATGGAAAAACCATCTATCAAACTGTAATGTACATCTCAACTGACCTGGTTTGGTTAAAGGGGTAGGCTCATCATAAGACACTTGATTTGTTTCGTTTAGATAGGCAGCTGGGTTTTCTATGACTGACATAATGCTATATGTGATCGAAATGTTAAGAAAATTGAACATATACAACATAAAATTTTCTATCAATTGCATGTGTCGAGAGAGGCAGTGGAGACTGGAGCATTCCGATATATTTACACAATGAACATGGATTGGAAATATTTTATACTGATAAGCAATGGCAGCCACAGAGCATGCACTTGTGAGCACAAACCAATAAACACCAAATTTAAAAACTGAAAATGTAATTTACCAATTAACTATTAAACAACTTTTTGAACATCAAGTCGTGCTGTGACCTTTTTCTGATTAAAAAAAGTAACATTGTCTTTGGATTCCAACAAATTTTTCAGTCCGCTTTTGAAATTGGTTAAAAAAATCTCTCCCGAATTGTTATGAAACATTTTATCAACACCCATAGTGCTGAAGTCTCTCCTTGGTGAAGTCAGGCTCGAACTGATTTAACAGATCTATCACATAGTTAACCTGTAGAATGAACCATAGTTGGATTAAATTTTGCGTGTGAAAAGTTATATGTGCAACACAGAGATAAACTTCTCAAATGAATGATTATTAAGGAAATGTATCACAGATGACTGTGCTTAAACCATTCCTTGGTTACTGGTTATCATTGATAAACAGCAACTGCAGTCATAATCTTTTTTTTAAATCCGCAACCAACGGAAACTAGGGGAGCCTTCTCTGGGGCACGAAGGATGCCAAAAGGGGAGCCCCCACTCTCCCCCTTGGTAGGCCTGGTGACACCTAATCTACAATTGCCCTTGAGCCAGATGCCTTCAGGCCCCCACGGAGGACCACAGGGAGACGCCACAATCAGCACCCTCACGCTGGACTTCCTGGTTTAGCCTTGCAAAAAAACAAAAAGGAAATAAAAAGAATAAGCGGCAGGATGGAACATGTAAAATAGTTTTTAGAGAAACACACCTTATTGCAAACAACATTGATGTGTTCATCCCACGGCTGTGCTTTGATGTCAAATCTAACGATTTGATCTATTTGGTCTATACTACCAGAAATTCTCTGCTCTGCTATCATTTTTCCAACAACTGTCTCTGCCTGTAAGTAAAAGATGGAATTTTGTCTAGTGGTTAACAAACAGCTAAGTTTGTTCTGTAAAACCACATTTTCTTATATCCAAAAGAGAAATTAGTAAAAATTGTATTGGTATTTACCTGTAAAGCAGGCACTCGAAGAAGCTGAGCTAGGTTGTCAATCTTAATGGATTTGTAGATGTGGGAAATCGCTAAAAGGTTGTGTTCCATTACAGCTGCTTCCAAAATTGTCATGCCATTTGCCAATATTTCTTGTTGGTGTTCTTCTAACTCGGTCTCAAATAGATGTACCTAAAATTAGTAGTGCTTTGGCCTCAAATAGATTTATGATGTTATTATATACATATATATCCAATCATCATTAAAATACATATAAAAACCATTTGATATATGGTCTTGTACTGTTCAGTGTTCTTATCGCATTTATGATTTGTGTAAATGTAGGTATTTGTTATTAATTTTTCTATTGTTATTAATTTTTCTTTCATTATCAATTGTACCAATAATAGTACCTGTAATAATCTTTTATGGGGTTCAGAGTAAAACAAAATAGACAAAAAGTACCTGCTGAAGAGTTATTAGATGTCCCAGCTGAGTGTTTCTCAGCATTCCATGGATAATGAAGTGTTGTGCACGCTCATCTTTTATGAGTGATGATAAAAGACGGGACCTATGTACACCAGCTGGGGCTATTATAGCGCACAATATCTGAAATGACTTGGCTTAAATAAATTGCCACACTTGGGTGTTATAACATGGTACACAATTTTAGGTTGGATGACCAAAATCAATGTTCCACTATATTTTTCAAAAATACAACAACATATAATGGCACTAACAGAATGTCTAAGAAGTTCATTCTGCTCAGTAACTGAGAGTTTTGGTTCTAAACTGAGCTCCTGATACCGTCTTGCAGCTTCCAGAAACTTTTTTCTAAAGTCCAGCAACTTTGCATAACATAGCTTGTATCTCACCTGCAGTTTAAATCCATAACAAAAAGCCCTCAACATGTGATTCTATGTTTGATAGATGCATTTGCAACTTGTTTCCTTAGAACAAATAATAGCATTCAAACATTGAAAATAAACTTAGAAAATGATACATTGCTCAATGGCCTACACACATTAATAAAATACCTGCAAATCTGGTTCAGTAGTTGATGTGATTAACAAAGAAGCACGATTGATAAATATCTCTGCCTGATTTGAATCCCGTCCCTCTAGATAAAGATGAGCAATCTTAAGATACATTTGGGTTGTAAAAGCTTTTGAATAGTTTTTCTGACTGTTTTCCAGAGGAATAGCACTGAGGTTTGATGCAGCTTTACTATAGTCCTTTTTGGCTTCATAGAGATCAGCCATGTGCTGATTAAGCTCTGTTATTTGATCCTCAAATGACATAAGTCTTAATTTTAAAGCTTCAGTCAAAGTGGTGCAGTATTCCAAGCACAAATTGCTTGGAAGACTTTTCACTCTAGAGATTACATGAGAAAATACTTTTCTGCTGACACCAACACTGACACTGTCTATCAAAATTGAGTCAATAAAACTGCTTATTTTGGCATTTAGAGTATCAGGAGAAGAAAACAATGAGTCAAAGTGGTCACAGTAGCTCTGAATATGTTCTTCTGGTGATGATCCAGAGGGGAAGGGAACTTTTGATGTCATTATCTGGAGAAGAAAACTCAAAAACTTTTTTTTCAGTATTAAATATGAATCAAATATAAATGTTTCTTTCATCACCCTAGATAAGTATGGAGCATGGGTTGACCCAGCATGGTGTGCGCATGGTGTGCACTTATGCTTGTCTAACAGAAAACAGGGTTTTGGGGCAGGCACACACACGGGTGGCAAAACATTAAGCGACACACAAACCTTAAAATAAGATTAAACAATTTCTTTCATCAGGATTATCATAAATTTAAAATATTTTCCAATTTAAAGATATCAGCTATATTTATATTGTTTAGAAAGATTTAAAATATTGTTAAAAACATAGCGGTTGTGAATTCAACAGCCAGTGCAGAGATTTTGGCTGTTGAATTTACAACTGCTACAGGAGTTAAGTTTGTTGTATGTCCTTGTTATAGGGTTGGAACTCTGGGCGTGGTAAATCATGACAATATAATTGGAAAATAGAAGGATCTTCAGCGTAGACGTAGACTAAGTAAAGTGTTTTTTGTGGAAGATTTTAATTTAAATGGGGTAAATTGGTCCTCTTAACGTGGTACATCTCTTATTGAACAGGTCCTTTTGTTGATTCCTTTACAGATCTTAGTCTTGCTTAGTGTATCACAGTGCCAACCCATAATAAGGGCAAAACTCTTGACCTTTTATTAAATATTCAGTGGCCAGTGTAATTGACCTTAAAGTTGGTGAACAAGACAGTACATGCACGTCCAATCACTTCCCTATAAACTTTAAGATAAATATCAAAGTAAAGAGGAAAAGCCAATTGGGCATTTTTGCTAAAACTTTTAAAAAGTTGATTGGGTTAGTCTAAATCATGAGCTCTGACACATTGACTAGAAAGACTTGCTCAATGGCAAGGAACCAGAAATTGGCTGTAGGAAATTTAAAGCCAAACTATTTGAGATTGCAGATAAGTATATCTGAAAAGCCAATGTAAAGACTGATGAACAGGATCCATGGTTTGATTCTGAGTGTTTCGATGCTTGTTGCACAAAAATGAGACTTCATAAGGATAGAAATAAGAGTGATGCTGCCAACCTCAAATTCTCCTTGGCCAGAAAAAGTTTCAAATATTTAGTCGCTCAAAAAATGCATGAAACACTTTATGAGTCAGATTTCAGTGCACTTATATCCAAGAAGTTCTGGTCATATCTTAAATGTAAAACAGCTAGCCAAAGAAAACTTGAATTTATAAGCTACAATGGTGTTGTCCCAAGTAGACCTGAAGATCAAGCCAATTTGTTCAGCAATTTTTTCTCTGAACAGTTTTCTGAAGCATCATTGTATAATATCGATATTGACTATGCTGATGACTCTCGCTTTGATATCAATTATTGAAAACTCATTGTGTAAATTTGTATGTAATTGCTCAATTTGTTCAACAATTTTTTCTCTGAACAGTTTTCTGAAGCATCATTGTATAATATCGATATTGACTATGCTGATGACTCTCGCTTTGATATTGATTTTGACCATAGGAAGATTTGTAAACTCCTGTCCAAAAGTAATTCAAATAAGGACCTGTCTGCATTTGTATTTGTTACACCTGTTCCCAGGCTTTCAGTTATACTGAAGGGGCTCCTGGAAGATTCTAGATCTTTTAACGGAGACTTCACCTAACCAGGTGCTCACGCTAACCAGGTGCGACGCACGCAAAAGAGCTCTGGTAAGAGCAAAACGGAGACCCTCCTCATTTAACCCTCAATCGCAGTTTCCCGGTCATTCGGCTGAGTCAACCAAAGAAGATTGCAAAAGCAAATGCCATGCCCTTAGACGGTCTGGAAATCGAACCCCCTGATCTTCTGCATAGAAAGTCTGGGTAGATACCACTACACCACCAATCCATAAACATATGGCAAACTTTTTTAAAACTGTGCTGTTGGGCTGTCATACCAACAATGACTATATACTATGATTATATATTATCATCATGTACTATCATTTACTATCATTATATACTATCATTATATACTATCATTATAATACTATTTCACTCATGTTATAACATCGGGACAGCACAGCGGCTGCTACTCTGCTTCACCTCATAGTTGCAATTATCTCACACATGACAAATAAGCTGAAATAGTGAAAAAATGGTTTTGTCTTGGTAGTTGGGAGTCACATAATTAAAATTTAGTATTTAGATTAAGTTGTAATGTATAAATATTTTAAATATTTCTTAAATGGAGTAGAACTTGAAGCGTCTGCACAAGAAAAAGATTTGGGAGTTATTACCCATAGTTCCCTACTTTGGAATCAACAGATAAAGTCATCTATATCGAAAGCAAATCAGATGATCTGCTGGGTTGTTAGGAATTTGATTAATAGAGATGAGAATGTTATGCTAGCTATTTACAAAGCTCTTGTAAGACCTCATCTTGAGTATTGTGTTCAATTGTGGAATCCAGTAGGGGCTCATGGGAATTGGGCAACTGTTTTGGAGCTGGAGAGCGTCCAGAGGCGGTTTACCCGTCTAATTGATGGGGTGGGTACTCTTCCCTACAGCCGACGACTGGAAATCCTCAATTTGACAACGCTGGCTGAGCGGCGAATACGTGGGGACCTTATAGAAGCTTTCAAAGCAACTAGTGGTTTGACTGACTATGGGTCAGGTTTGTTCAAATTGAGCAGATCTGGACGCAATCTAGTTTCATCCAATAGATGTTGTAAGAGTGTTACTAAAGTAAAGAATTTAAAGGGTTCTTTTCTCCCGGAGCGAGTTATTCCATTCTGGAACAAGCTCCCTCAAGAAGTTAAGAATTCTACAAATGTTTTAAGCTTTAAAATGGGTTTAGAGAGTTTTAAGAAGGAAATGATCTCTAAAAATTTAGTAAATGTTCTTCCCTTTTGGAATGTGTCCAATGAAGTTTTAGGAAGAATTGAAGGACCAA
>JH153334.1:128506-141405 GCA_000226015.1 Mnemiopsis leidyi
AAAGAGATTAGAAATATTATCAATTGTTCAAATTAAAACACGTAAAATAATTATGTAACTATTAAGGTCATATTTATAAGTCTTAAACTTTAATTGACAAAACAGCTGTAAATGTAATTGTAAGAGCCAAAAATGTTACACAAAGTTTAACTTTAAAATTAAGATCAACTGACATAATCGAAAATTGGACTTTTTGAGTCATTGAATTTGACATCTGTTTCAAAGTCTGCCGAAAAGTTGTTGTGATCATTTGTCTGGGTTTGCACATCTGTTGAAGCTCCCTTGTGGTTTTTCTCGTCACTGCAGTTTTCTTTCTTTAACTTTGGGCTTGGGCCACCTCTGAAGAAATTGTCATCATCTTGTCTGCTTATTAAAAGCCATAGGGCCCAGCTTGTGAATATAAACCAGATTCATGTCATCTGAGTTCTTAACCTAGTACTGTTGCGGACTTCACACACCATCAACCGTTTGATTGTTTTAGAATGGTGATAACTATTTTAGTTCTAGATTTTAAGGGCCCATTATTGTACAGGAGATGGACTCTGCTCTCAACATCTGTGTTTCGCTGACCTTCAGGTCATTTGAATACATATAAGAATAGGGCGGTCCGTGTAGGTTGACACCGTGCTTTCAGCTATACAATACATTTTGTCCAAGAAAATAGGATTATTTTGTTTATAGTTTAGTGTCAAGGAGAGGTTTGAAAACTCATTGTGTAAATTTGTGTGTAATTGAGTGATTTAAAAAAGGATTTATTACTGTAATGTAAATCTATAGTCTAGCATACCCTAACTCCCAGTTTGAAACATTAAGATGGACCAAAGGTACAACATATGCCAAACCTGTTAGCAAAGCTCCAGCAAGAAGGACTGTCCGGCGACTCAAGAGGAGACGAGACTGATCTTGAATCGCACTTTTTAAGCTCCTCTTTTAGGGATGTCGAGTTTTTACTGGTACTTGATCCACCGGTTCCTAATGGGCAAAAATACACTTTAAAGGGTTGTAACGGTGTAAAATTGTTTTTACAGATGAAAGTTCTTGACTCGAGTGAAAGACAAAGGATTGTCTTTCGCTCGAATCAAGAAGAGATTGACAAAAAAAACTGTTGAACTTAGCTTCTGATGTGACACATAAACGATTATCCGATCATTCAGTCTAGGGAAACTGAAATCAGCTCAATGAGTAAACTTTAAAATAAAAGACAATAAACTCTAAACATCAAAATGCCTGCCTGCTCGAGGGAGATTAAGAAGAGGAGAACTTGGGAAGAAGCCCCCTGACGATGATTTTCGTTCATTCTCAGCTGCAAGTTTGTTCATCTCCTGATCATTCTCTCGTTTCGTCTTTTTAGCAAAATATCGGTCAGTAGCAGTTTCCTCCTCGTTTTCGTAGGGCGGCACAGCCTTTTCTACTTCTCCACTTGTGTGTCGTGTTGATGAGGATTGAGAAACTGCAGGAAATAGGAGACTCAGTTTAAGTTTAATAGTTCTTCTCGGCCGAGAAGAACTATTAAACTTAAACTGATTTATCATGCGGCTAATAAGTAACAGACCAATCATTAAACTTAAATAGGAGACTATAAAACTGGATCTTCTGTGGCTCATTCGTTACGTTAAAGCGTTCAAAATGGGCCAGGGGAATGTGTTGATAGGTACAAAAACATTAAAAGTGTAAAATGAGATATACCGAGAAACACAAGACCGACAGTGTTAATCAAAGTTCCTTGGTAATCCATGTAGGCTACAGTTCTGTGATCCCCCACAAACTCCCTGTTGATGAAGATGTACGGGTAATGCTTCTGGTTAGTACTTTCCACCAAATACTCCTCTATCTTCCCTTCTCCAAATAGGTACTCCTAAATATGGCATTATTACAGTTCCATTTCGAATGTAATTTTTCTTTTGATCGTCCGGCAATTGGCTATAAGACCAAACAATCCTTGCGTCTACACTGTAATTCTTAACCAAATATAATGAGAAAAGCAGGTATCGTATGTAAACTTTAAGTACCTGGTCGAGAATGATGGTTTTCACAATGTCATATTCAAGACCAGCTGTCTTCAAAGTAGCCAGTGCTCTGGCGGTGGAGTCATGGTCCTCTGAAGGGGCGATCAGGAGCACCTTGTGTTCTCCCTCCAACCACTCAGCGATCTGAAGGTACAGTAAATGTCAATGACAGAGAGTAATGCGAGGATCCTGTTTACACTAGAGTAAGAATTACGAGAGGTTTGCGAGGATTTTCCTTTTGTGCCGATCCAAACCGAATTCAATAGATGTACCAAAGCGAATGACAGAAAAACTAAATTCACAATTAGAAGTAGAACCTTTTCTTTTGGGTCCCCCAGAAAAAGGAAGGAACGCATGATGAAATTTATTAAAAAGATATTCAGCTGTGTAACATAGTTGGCATTCTGCTGTCGGAACTATTTCTCTAAACATGTCACATCTTCCAGACGGTATTGCATTGTGTATACTCATTACGGCAAATAAATATCTTATCGTGCTTTTTGGCAGAGATACAATTACAATCTTTTATACGGTCACTCGCAGTCACATGGTTATTTGATAAAATGAAATAAGTCTTTGATAACAATTTTACATTAATCTAATGGACAACGACAACAGAAATCATTGCAATTTATGTTGAGTCAAGTTGGACAACCATGAATTCAAGAAGAAGTTACCTTCACTTCGGCACATCTCTGGATATCGCCAGAGTTCCAATGAGTGTGGCTAAGAATCTTTTACAACAAAATCAGCTCGGATCATCTCAGGTCTGAACCTCAACATTCTTCTTCATCTTTGAGTAAATGCTATCAAGTAAGGAACGTTACCGAGTTACTCGTAAGTATAGCTTTCGCAAATTTATTTTCAAACGTGACAGTGATTGACTAACTAAGAAAATTCAGATTCACTCTCAATCCTATGCGTCAAGTCAAATTTAAAAAACGTAATTATAATGGGGAATAGTAAGGAAACAGCGAATGATTTATCTTGGCGATTATATGATACGTGTTTAGTAAATTAGGCATTTTTAAATCGGAGTTTATAGAAATTTACAATCACACCAAAGCTTTCATCATTATTGGCCATTACTCAAAAATCTACAAATCTGATCAATTCTATAAAATGTGCAATAAAGAATCCTAATTCTAATAATGAAATGATAAAATCTAAATACATACTTAAAATGTAATATTAACTCATAACAGATAAAATACCGTAGGTGAAATTAAAAAGGTCAAACTAAAGTTAACGTCCGTTCATGGACTTAATTTTCATTTAGGTTGAATACCAAGACTGCCAGGACTCTCTAAGAAAGCTCGTAGTATATCCAAACACTTGTCAGTATCCAAGTCAACCATTTCTTCCTCAATTTTCTCCTTATCAGCAGGATCAATGGCACCTTTGCCAGTAAGGGCGGGCCAAATATTCATCATCATGAGTTCCGGTGTAAGATCGGGGTGACACTGCATAGTCAAAATGTTATCTCTGACTAGCACAATCTCGTTTTTACATCTGGCTGATGAACCGAGCAACCTAGCACCGTCACCTAGGGAAACTACTTCATCCCCATGGCTATTCAACACTTTTAAACTTGAACCGTTCTGTAAAATTTTTGTTAGATCTGTGTCAGCCAAATCTTCTGGGATGTTGATCTTGATCTCATCAGCTCCGAAAACAAATCCACGCTCTGCATTCTTGGCGACTTCTCCGCCAAATGCTCTATTGATCAACTGATGACCAAAACAGGATCCATAAAGTTTCAGCTTGGTAGAGGCGACGGATTTAAAAAACTCACAAAGTTGTAGCATCCACGGTTCGTTTTCGTAAGCACTTTTCGCGGATCCTAAACAAATCATTGCATCAAGATCAGCAGTGTTTTCCAGGTTTGGCATATCTCCGTCAATAGCGCGGAAATATCTGATTTCGTCTCCTTCTCGATAAAAACATCTGAAATGAATTACTTTATTTATCTTGTATCGTAAACAAATTCTTTTGTCCCGTAAAACGTAGATAAACTGTTTTGTATCGTAATTAGCGAAACGAATCATTCAGTTCCAAGTTCGTCTCTAACGTGACACTCTTTAGTCTTAACACAATACGCTTTGTAAATAACTATAACTAATCCTATAATTTGAGGAAAAGGTTTTGAGAGAAGTTACTATTTGGTAAACGGAGTTCAATAAAAACAGTTTTCTGGGGAGTGAGGAGGGTCCAAGAATCCCACGTGTAGCTTTTCTCGATTACTGACAACTGTTTTCATTTTATTAGTATCACTCATCAGTGAATACTCCAAGTGTCACGTGATAAAAAATTCGTTGACCCCATTTCAGAAACACCGCTTCTCATAGGCATAGGCTTAGATAATGGTTTCTAGGGATAAGGGAAGGGACATAAGGTTGCAAATTCCGATATCATATGATAAAATGGTCAAACATCTCCTGCACCCCTAAGTACCGCTCATGAACCGCTTAAGAACCGACAGAAATATAACTGGTTTAAACCCTTAATGTCGCTATGGAAACCCATAATGTCGCTGTTGGCTATCAAGCAGTTCTTAAGTGGTCTAAATGGCTCATAACTGGTCCTTAAGCGGCTCTTAATTCGCCTTGCCCGTTGTATTTGCGGTTTTTAAGCGGTTCTTAGCCGGTTATAAGAATTAGAAATCGTTTGACGGTTCTTAGCCGGCTCTTAGTGGACTTAAGGGGTTCTTAAACGGTATTAAGCGGTTCTTAAGCGGTTATTGCGCGGTATGAGGTGTTTGCCCTCTAGGGCCTGATACTTGAGGCTAAATGCAGAAATATTGATATGTCGTATATGACTTCTTGTTTCGCAATCTGCCCCACCGTGTTTTTTGTAATCGTACAGTATGTAATTGTAAATTGTGAACCTACCTTTTAACAATGGGTTCGAGAAGGGGCTGCCATTTAGGAGCATTGTCACAAATTATCATTCCAATTTTCAGTTTCATCTTTGATCAGCCGGTAACCATTAGGCTGTACCTCCTGCATGTTTGATAACGACGTTTAGAAAATCAATCACAATTGTCACGATATTGTGGGAAAAGCTTAACTTTATCATAAGGGGTCGTATACATATGACGTCGGCAAATTCTCGGTAATTATAACCCCCTCCCCCCTCTGTCTTCATTCGTCATCATGACAAAACCCCGCCTAAATGTCAGAGGTAAATTACCATAATGACATCATCACAGTCGGACTCCCCTACTTCATGTCAAAAAGCTTTGATTTTTGGTCTTTTAATTTGCAGTCATTTTTAAAATTTTTATTACTAAGTCAGTGAAAACTCAGTATTTCACCTGACTTCTGAGACTGAATCAGAATTTTTACTTCAAAGAAATCAAAAATTTTCAAAAAATCCTATAAATCCTAAAATTATCATTGGCCAAACCCCTCTTCCCCCTCATCATCAATCGTCATCATTTGGAAACCCCCTCCCCCTAGGTATTAGGTAATGACGTCTTATGTAAACGACCCCATAAACTGAAAAAACATGAGATTGAAACAGCTGGAGACTTATTCCACTTTGTAGTCCGTAACTGAAGTTTCATCACTTTCAGGAGGTATTTTAATTGACAAAACTAAAACACAAAACATATCCGAAAAAATCAGATGCAGTCGTTGTACAATTAAAGTTTATTATATCCAGTAAATTAGTAGTTAGTCAACAAGGCATCAAACCTTTATTTATTTCAAATTAAGTCCAACCATTAAATAAGATATTTATAGATTAAGAACATTCATTCAAATAATGATCTGAAATGTCAACATAATTTCCCGAAGTTTGTTAAACATTAATTCCCGTGTTATATGACAGCACTTCAACAAATGATAGATGGCAAGAAATGAATTAACCTCATAGTCATACAACATAAAACCGAAGAGATTTGTGCTTTTAAATAAGATTAAGACGATTAGTTTGAGCGGTTAGTTTTAACAACTCAGAAAAAGTTCAGGCTGAAAGCTTTTCCTTATTCTCATATTCAGAATTTGTTATATCGGTCTTCTGGCATGGAAATTGAACAACAGCATCTATCTCAATTTGCAAATGTCATCTTCACGAAAATTAATATTGGCATGTAAAAATATACAGAATTTTAACTATTAACTGAGATTATTTACAAAATGATTCCCCAGAACTTGTCAATAAAAAAAGTTTTACAAATTACTCTAATAAGAAAATAAAATGATCGAAAAGTCTTTAAACAATTTAAAGAAAAAAAACTGTGTCACCAGCAATGAGTAATGATCATGAATAACTGGCATTGTCCCAAGTAAAAACTGTCAATAAAAATTACTGCCGATACATCGGTATGAGGATATCATCTCTTGGTTAGTATATCTCTTAGAGGTGATCCTGCCAACCTGAAACAATCGAAATATATAAGTTTAATACAAGTTATAAAAGGCTGTTTATCTTATCAAGCAATATGGCATGTTTAAGATTATGACACTTTTTACTCAATCGCAAATTATTTTGAGGGCGTAGAATTTTATCTATTTGTTTCTAATCTATTATTATTTCAGTAAATGAATACGATTGCGTGGCCGAGCTGCATGATTCCATACAATCACTTACGTTTGGGAAGCAGATTAATCAAACCGTAGTGAAAATACATGAAATACATGGTAGACAATAAAGATTAATTTAAAGTTCGCCTTGTAATATTTATCGAAAGGTCTCAATTCAAGACATCAAAAAAACCTAACAGCACTCATCTACCCAAGATATTTACAAAATAATTGGTCGAAATCGCTCAACAGACACCCCAATCAAAACAGCGATGTCACAAGCCAGTAACACGATACAATGACCCAGCAAGACTGAAAGAGCAGCTGAATAATGCTATCTACCTACTCTGTCTCGTTTAGAGGTTTATCATCTAGAAGCTTCCGTGCAGCTTCTGGACCGGATATGTCCAACCTAACGTTGTCCCGAGTTGTGGATTGGAACGCTTTAGGGCCACTGCAGGTTTCAATTTTAAGGATGAAAATTCTTCAGCTAGAAGTGCTAGGGTTGTTTACAGCATACACATCAGGGGTGAGTCTAGCAAAGTGCAGACAGCAAAAATGTAAAGCGCATTCACTTTACAACATTTTTAACATTTACATACAGCACTGCATTTCCCCTTTAGCAAACTAACGATAAATCCCAACATGTATTATAAAGTGCGTTTTACAATAGCAACTAGGTAATGTCATGAAATATTCAGCGCCACATTGCAATCATTTTTCAGTATAAGCCATAAGGTGCAGCAGTGTTCTTCAAGGTACACCACACATTCTACTCTGTATACAATGTGTAGTTCATGATCTACAACTGCGCCATGAGTAAAGTACAATGTATACCGATGTTAAATTTCACCAATGTACATTTGGCATGCTTCCTCAGAATAAGGTGTGTATTTATCACTGGTAAACGTATGCTGTGAAATTTTGAGCTTTTGACCTCATGCGAAAAATGATCATTCTTGTAACAAATCTACAATCATGAGCTAAGAAGATGATTTTTAAAAACACAAAATCGCATGTTTTAAAAATTGCAGTTTCTGATTTCAAACTTAAGTCAAAACCCGAGCTTTTACTTCGGTAAAGTATCTTTCGATTCCCGACCTTCTGCCTCCGAACATCGGGCCCAGATCATTTTGCCCCAGAGATATTGCCCCCCCAACCCTAACGCTAACGAAGTGGTCTGATGTGGAGCAGGACGTCACTGGAGCAAAATCTCTAGAGCACAACGTTTTGAGGCCGGATGTTCTGAGGCAGGTCGTCTCGGTCTTACTGTCGTAAATCCCTTGCCCGACTGCTCAAGCAAACAACAAATAACCATCTCTTATCAAACTCCCTGGCCCTTACCGTAGAGGTGTCTTATTAAAATTAAGAGTGGAGCTGCCCAAACTACCCAGGCTGACACGTGACCCTCCCATACTCCTCACCCGCCTGTGTGCAGACCTAGCAATTCTGACCCGACCAAGCTCACTGAGGGCCCGTCCCTGTCTCGTCAGGGATTTCTCCTGTTTTATCCTTCTCATTACCGATACGTCACTAGCACTCCTCTTGTTCTCTAGCGGCCTTTGGAGTGAGTTAGCAACTTAACTTGACTCGTTCATCTCCACGGGGTAGTCAAATGGGAAGATTCTATAAATTCGATAGAAATCTTACCTCTTGGAAGGAGAATCGTAAGACTGAGAGGATGGTCTAGCGGCGGCGCTGGCGGGGCGAGAAGGGGCAGGGCGGGCCGGCGCAGGACGCACTGGGTGCATATTAAGCGGTACGTAATTCGCTGACTGGTCAACCTCCTAATATAGTACAATTTGTTAGGAATTCTTGTGGAGTTTGAATAAACAAGTACATATATATATATCGACAAATTTTCGGCACATCGATAAAACATTTTATCATAACTATTTTGAGTTGAGAAAAAAGGATCACATCATGAATCATTGCAGATCAATAAGATGAAAAGAAAAAGTAAAAATTTAACACTTCAGCCTGGGTGAAATGATGGGTAAGATTAAAACGATGAATGAGCAATCACACAAGGCTATTCAAAGTTAACGATTTAAATTCAATAAATTAAACGAACATCAACAGAATAATGGTCAGTAGAATGCAGAACAAAATTCCAAAACTCATTTCTGAGCCTAACATCAATTTTAATTTTACCATGCTTGACGATCAATGAGTATACATAAATAACAAAAGCGTTAGTAACATAAATTTTCTGAAAGACACAGCAAAACACAGAACAAAGCGACAGCTATAACTCTGCTCAACTCTGCCCTAAAATTGCCGCTGATCATTATATACCTGGGATGCCGGAGATTCAGGTTTATACGTTACTGACACAGAGTTCCACACATCGTGTTCCTGGCTGATAGGCGGGGGTCGAGGGGGCGGAACCCCACTAGTAGAGGAGGGTCTAGAACCCCCGCCAGGGTTATAGGAGGAGGAGGTCCATCCAGAGCTGGTGAGGTAACAGCCCGGAGGTCGGGCTGGAGGCTCGTTACTGCTCACGCTAGGCAGTTTAACTGGTCGTGGGGGCGGGTTTTTTGCGGCTCCCGACTGATCAGAATATACATCTACTTAGCTCAGCTTTATCACTCACACTTTTTTGTAAACACTTACATTCGTAACAAACATTAACAATGGAATATTTAGTTTATTGATATTCGTGTTTCATCACGAGACATAAATAATTCTGGTGTAACTTTCAGCCAAAACAACACGTTTACAAATAAATCAGTTAAACTAAATGATTTACCTTAACAGTAGATTTTCCATTTGAGGTTTTGGAAGTGCTGTCAGTATTTCTTCTGGAGTTTCGTCTCAAATAAGATGGTCTTCGAGAAAGTGACGGGAGTCGCATTGAAAAGCGTCTGAAAATCAAGAATTAGATTTTATGTCTTAAAAAATGACTTACAAAATTTTCAAAAGTTTTGACAAAGTTCACTTCTAAGATATTGAACCCTCATCTTTTTAATTATGCTACAATCACTGTTCAGAATAATAAACTTGTCAGGCATCGCCAGCCACTTTCCTTATTTTCTTATTGAACCCTTGTAAAATACAAGAACCCAGGATAAATACTGATGCAGTATTATTCCTGGGTTTTTTTAAATAGTATTGACCTTGTGAGTAACTCACATTTGGGTGTGATCATCGAAGAACTCTTTAACTCTAGGGTTGTATCTTCTACAAAGAAGCAAAGTGACAATACAAGCAGGTATGACTACAAGAACTATAATCATCACCGCCAATAGAATCGTCTTTAAGTTCCACCCCGCCACCTCTGAATTAAAGTTTTGCAATTATTCAAACATTACATTTGTAGCTTTTAATGTTTTTCAAAACATAAACAAGATCAGGCCAATTAAACAACTTCATGTTTTAAACATAAGATAACATTAAAATCAAATAATTCATTCTTATGTGCAGTACATATAACAGGTCACTAGAAATTTAACTTCCACCACTTGTTAACTCACAAGATTGTTTGCTGAGAAAACTTACGGAGCAAAACGGAGCAGTTAAACTCCGGATCGTAGCCGGCATTACAGTGACATTGGTTGAGATCGTTACATCTACCGAACCCTCCACACTCCACACCTCCTGGAGCCGGACACGGAACCTTCTCGAAACTCACACACTGCCCTGCTAGGCACCACTAGGGCGGGAGATCATCAGTTCACATTCTGCTATTTACATGAAGTCGGGTAAACAAATTAGGCGCAACGCTCGCGTTTTTCCGAATAAAATAAGATATAAAGTGTAGATAAATTGAGATTAAACTCAATTTTTCTAACATTACAGCTGCAGTAGCTTACTTCTGAGTCTCCACATTTAGTCCCATCATAGACCATGGCGATGTCCTGGTTATCAGAGTTAGCAGCCCGGGGTCTGGCAGCTAGAGTGCACTGATACGTCTCATTGTAGTCCAGATCACTTCGATACACGTTTCGTAGATTTGTTGTGCGACCTTCTGGTACTTCACAGTAAAGTTTACCGCACAAAACATCCCTGAGGGAGGAGATTAGTAGTGCGACCTTCAGGTACCTCACAGTACAGTTTACCGCACAAAACATCCCTGAGGGAGGAGATTAGTAGAGCGACCTTCAGGTACTTCACAGTACAGTTTACCGCACAAAACATTCCCGAAGGAGGATATAAGTAGTGCGACCTTCAGGTACTTCACAGTGCAGTTTACCGCACAAAACATCCCTGAGGGAGGAGATAAGTAGTGCTAACACAGTACTTACTTGTCAAGGCAAGCAAGATATTTGGTCCGACCGAGAGAACCGCAATTTCCGTACCACTCTCCCTTCCGGTTGTAGCGGTTGTAACAATCCTCGTCACTGACCTGGACACCCTCGCCCCAGAGACTGGTGCACTGTCCGTCCCGGGTCTGGCAGCTGCCGTAGTTGCAGAACCCGGCACCGGCACCGCACTCTGTACCGTCTTGGTTGTACCGGTTTGTAGGACACTGAGGTAATACATAAAACATGACTAACCATACCTCAGAGGTATGGTTAGTCATGCTTTTTAGGAAGGCTTTGTTGTGAAGGCATGATGGAGTTTTTAATTGGAAAGATTGGTTGATAAAGATTTTCGCCGGCAAAACTTGATAATACAAAATCATATCACTATTTAAGAGTAACAAGGACCTGAGAGTTGGTGCCGGTGCAAAATTCTACAAGATCACATTCGGAGGATGCAGGACGGCAAACTCTTTTGTAGCTGACAAACTGACACTCCTCACAACAATCTCCAGAATAGCACTGAAAGTAGGAGTGTGGCATTTTATTCGAGGGTTGGGGGAGCTCTTTTGTAACTTGATTGATAAATGTATTTAATGTGTAGCTATAACAAATCTACTTTTCGAAAAAGATTTATTTGTACCTTAGCTAAAATATGTCAGTAATGTGCAAGATCAAACCTCAGCTCCGGGTTTTAGTTTACACCCAATAGGCTCACAGCACGGGTCACTGGCAATACATTCCTGCAGTAAGTCTTTAGGTCAAATTTCGAGAAGCAATCAGAATCGTCAAAAATCAAATAAATCGAAAATATAATTTCAAAAATGCTGCCATCATCTATAGCCATTGCCACAATCACCATTTTCTACGTTTTCCAAGGACATTCCTCCTCGTACCTCTTCAGTCCCACAGTCACACTCCTCTCCCTCCTCCACAAAACCGTTCCCACAAACTGGATCTCCGTATAGAGTTTTAGGTTGGTTGTTGAGACAATTCCCGCTGAAAGAGTCCAGTACAAGCTGACTGCAGTTGCTGAACCGCCACACTGCTTGGCCCATGGAGGAGGACATCAAACATTCCACACTCTCGTCGGGCGGACACACACACTCATCTGAGGAAAACATATTATAGATAATTAGGAAATTCAAAGCACCTGAAAAACATAACATTTATAAACTTCAAAATACCTGACAAACAACATTATAAGAGTGAATCGTGATTAAATAATTAAATCGGATTGCAAGTTGACTTTTATTACTTTGAGCTAATTTTCTGAGTTTTTTAAATATTTACCACTATCATGATACATCCCAAAGTTGTGACCAAGCTCATGTGAGATAACCGAAGCGTAGAAGATGGCATCTTGTCGAGAGTTAAAGTTGACACTGGCACAACTGCTCCTACACATGGTGTCTACCCCAGCGTAACCTATCACCGGACCGTCAAAATCTACTGCTCTAAAATGATGGGAAAATTACGATCACTCAATTTTATAAAGGATCCTGGTTGAGTGAGAATTAAAATCCAATTCGTTTCGTGAGACAAAAAAAGGTTCACTTCCATTTCTATCAACTGGAGCAGACGCAACACTAAGTCGTACTATTCAAAAAAGAAACTCCAACCCCAAACTTACGTCATGAGAATGCTGACGTCATGCTGCTTGTAGACGTTCAGGAGCTTCTCTTGTCGATACATGGTAAAGTTACGCAAAGTAGCAGAGTAACTACTAGTCACTGTTATCAGATCTGCTATACGCCAGTTTTCCATCCCAACCAGCGCTATTCTTACTCCGTAAGGCTTGTAGATCTGTTTAGAATTTAAATTCAAAGTCAAATTGGGACTATGTATGTGAGTGAGTAAGTGAGTGAGTGAGTGAGTGAGTGAGTGAGTGAGTGAGTGAGTGAGTGAGTGAGTGAGTGAGTGAGTGAGTGAGTGAGTGAGTGAGTGAGTGAGTGAGTGAGTGAGTGAGTGAGCGAGTGTGTGCGTGTGTGTGCGTGTGTGTGTGTGTGTGTGTGTGTGTGTGTGTGTGTGTGTGTGTGTGTGTGTGTGTGTGTGTGTGTGTGTGTGTGTGTGTGTGTGTGTGTGTGTGTGTGTGTGTGTGTGTGTGTGTAGTGTGTGTA
>JH153334.1:152857-173368 GCA_000226015.1 Mnemiopsis leidyi
TCTTTGGTTAGAATGGATTTTTTTTGGAATGGTGTTTTCATGGTATTTTTAGAGATTTATTTATATAATATTTATTTTTATACGATTTTAATGTATCTTGACTAATTTTTTGTAGGGGCCATCCTGTGTAGGTGTCAGCTTGCTGGCCGTTATCTACGTTTTGGTATCCCGTCATTATATTACAGCATAGGCCTTTTTCTTGGAGCACTTTTTCAACGTTTTATTTTAATATTCATTGATGTAATTTATTGCTGTAATATTTTGAAAAGTTTTCAATAAAAAAAAAACCAGGGCCCTTTTGCGCGCGTTGCCACCAAAAGTCGCGTCGCAGCCACCGCGGACCAAAGGTAGCAGCCGCTTTTGAAAGATTTTTCATCTGTTACCGATTAAGACCCTCTTCATTTCACTCTTAGTGACAGTTTCCTAAATCCTGGTTGCATAGATAAATGCCCTTGGCCCTATATATATACTAGTGCACTCTAGTAAAATCTAAAATTGCGGCCGATTTGTTTGTTCTCAGGCGAACTCTAAAGATTTCCGTATCTCCTTTAGCGAATGAAGTTTCAGTCATCGTAAACTACATACCGCTATGAAGTACGTGGGCTAATTGAGGGTTAGACGGAAAACTATAGCGTTTTAAGTGTTAATTTATATTGTTAATATATATACCAAGTGCAAGCATGGGTCTGAACGACAGCCAACAGTACAATTATAATTTACAAAGACTATGTGAAGCTGGAAGAGACAAACCCACTTAATGGCAGCAACTTTGCGTCAAGAACTCTGCTGAGTGCTGTATGTTCTTAAAACTCTGCACATCGTGAATTAAATGTGGGCCACTGGGTGTTGAAGGGGCAGTTACATCCTTTCTTGTTGAATTATTTTCTAATATTGTAATTTGATTTGAATTGAATTTCCTCCACAGTGCCATATCTTTTGTTCAGTACTAGGGGTAGTGATTATTTGTTGATTCGTCTTGTAGTGTTTAATCGTATAGTTCTTACTACAGTAATATACACAGATCCGGCAATTATGTTTATTTTCTGGGCAGTCTCCAAGAAGCCCGACACTTCCACCGGTGGAATTCCACTGGTAGAATTAGGATAACAGCGTTCTATCAAGCAGTTTCGATGGTAGTTAACGGTCACTGCACATAGATATAATCAAGCAATTTATTGACTCATGTGAGCTTCATATCAACCTATATAATAAGACGTGATAGACTAGAAATTAAGATAAGATAAGATAAGATAAGATAAGATAAGATAAGATAAGATAAGAATTATGGCATATTTAATAATCACAGATCATCAAAAATCATTACAATCAATGCACCTACATCATAGTGTGAGTCAATTAACAATGATAAATTAAAAAAACCATTTGAGCTTCTATGCTCATAATATCTTATGTCTGATAGACCATTGAAGTATTTATGTTCCGCTTTCTGGCAACATAAGGGTTTTTTATTAGATACGCATTGTGTTTCTCCTTACTCTGCTATTACTCACTATATGCTTTCCCTTCATCTACGAAATACATAGAATAACTAACACTGAGGAGCATGCCAGACACTTTCTGTTTGAAGACATTTTCCAGCATTGCACCTAGTATGGCCTTAAATTTACGAACGACATAATCCGAGATTGTATGTAACTACGATTTTCGATTTGGCGATCGTGAAACTTTTTAAACTTGAACCTGATATTGTTTTGACGGTAATATAGTGCAAACTCCTAAAGAAACCAAAAATTACCGTCACCTGCACAGGTTTTAGATGGCGAGGTACAATTATTTGATACTAAATTTTTGTTATTATAAGGTGAAATGAATATTTTGCAAACGTGTTCCAAAGAGGAATCCTTAAGCCTTCCATGACCTGCCTTGGATGTTCTTCCTACAGCAACATAGTCTTCAGACCTCCTCATATGACACTATGAAAGGGACTGGAGTCTCCAATTAAAAGTTCTAAAAGTGGACACCTATAGCAGAACTTAAGATTGTGGATCCTGACCAGTTCCAGTACTAATTGGAGTTTGAAGACGATGCTGCCAGCCTCCTGAAGTGCTGCAAGAGGACCTTATCTGAGGATACCTACAAAGCTATCACACGATTTTTTACATAATTTTAATTATTTATTTTACATCACAATATCAAAGAAAATAAGAAACAATCAAGCAGACCCAGTACAGAGACTGATAAGAATGTGTCAACCGTCGGGTAAAACAGGGCCTAGGTGCCTCATTGTGAGGGAGACAACCTAATGCCTGTGTTTGCAATGGTAAAATTTTCTGATATTATAGTGAAACATTATGAACGATAAAGTTGAGTTTCAAGATGAAAATCATGGTGTCCTAAGCTATATTCGTTACACAAATGACAAGGAATGTTAAGCATAAAATATAGACCAAAACAAAAAAAATTATTAGCTATTTATCTCAATTTCAGTTAAAAGAAAACCTAAACATGTATCCCACAAGCAAAACATCTAAGGTCCCCAAATAAAAAAAACAAACACCTACAATACCCAATAATTATATTAGAAAATAAGCAATGGTTGCCCAGCAACGAGTTAGCATCTCCATCTAGAGATTTTTTTTGAGAAGGTGGTTCTTAAAACGTTTTTCAAAACTGGTGGCGATAATATATTATATGGAATGTCATTGTTGTTCAAGAATTTTAGAATCTTAGAAGCATTGTAAGTAAAATTATTATACATTATTTTACTGCTAACAAATTTAGGGAGAAGTAATCTACTAGATGGTTCAGAAACATTGAAAAGTTTAAAAACTTGACCTGGAGATTGATTTTTCAATATGCTCATGGCAAAACATCGACAGAAATAGTTATACAGATTAAAGACTTATAATAATTTAAGCTTAAAGAACATTGGTTTGGTATGCTGGCATGAACCATTCACTATCATAGTAGAGATTAGAAAAGACTATCATAGTAGAGATTAGAAAAGACGGACAGCTGTTGAAGAAGAATTAATCTGCATCGGTTTTTCATTTTTATGTGTTACTTATCAAATCTAACCTAAATATTATTTTAATTCCTGAGCTGAGCTCTTAAATCTAAAAAAGGACTGGAAAAGAACTAAAGAATTACCCGTAGAATTCCACAGGTAGAATTCCACAGGTAGAATTCCACCCGTGGTATTCCACCCGTGGAATTCCACCGGTAAAGGTGTCGAACTTCTTGGCTACTGCCATTTTCTGCCCTTATTGTTAGCTTTACCTGCCACTTTTGCTAGCTACCCACTTTGTTATGAGGCACAAACAAATTCTACCATTATTATGCCATGCTTGTAAGTTCTATGGTAATGATCATGGTTGAAATGCTCTTAACAATCAATTGTCTGTAGTGGCCTTGTATTGAGTGTGCTGTCAGCTCTGACAAACCATTTTTACTCTTAAACTTTCTTATAATAGATCAGTTTCCGAAGGTTTCCAGAAAGGCTTTGCTGTGCATTATGAAGTATTTGCTAGTCAATTATCAATTACATTTTCAAACTTGACTTTGTGAATCTAAATTCTATTGATTGCAGAATGTCAGATTGTGATGAATATCAAAAGCAATTAGACAGACTATCAAAGCTTGAAGCAGATGTCAATGGAACAGAAGATGATAGCCCAAGTGTACCAGATGGGAGTATTAAGTTGATCAAGAATGAAGCAGATCAACCTGATAATGAATCCCCGACATCATCAGATTCGGGAAAGAAGCCTCCATCACCACAATCTGATGTTTCAGAAATTAAAGAGTCTAAAGAAGACAAAGACATAGATTCAAATTCTAAGCAGAACAATTCATCAAATCCAGCTTCAGATAGTGATGATTCAATGGCAAGCTACAAGAAACGCAATGGCATGTACTCAAAGAGAGTAACAAGAAATGACACTGGGTCATTGCCAAAAGAAACAAAGACATTGTTGATGGAGACAACTGAGGTATTTGATCCTTCTAAAAGCAAAAAGCGACCAACTGCTCGACCTGGTTTTGTGAATGTTATTGCTCCAGAGTGCACTTCCTGCGGCAGTGATGTGATTTTAAGGCCATTTCAAAGGAGAATGTTGATTCATCCATACCTGAAAACTGCTGTATGCAGACAATGTCATGAATTTTATCATTCTGATACATTTGGAATAGATGAAGAAGGTTCCCAAATTTATTGCATTTGGTGTGGCGAAGGAGGTGAACTAATCTACTGTGACAAATGTGAGAAAGCTTTTTGTACCGATTGTATCAAAAGAAACTTCGGCAAAAAAATCAAGGCAGAAATTTTAGAAAAAAGTAAATGGGAATGTCTTGTCTGTATACCTGATATGACTTCTGAGTTACAGAAAGTTGCCAAAATGATAGTAAAATATCAAAACTTGTGCATAAAAGATCCTTACCTTATAGAGAAGTTTGAACATGAAGTGACCAAGGCAGAGTTAGAAAAAGAAGATTATCAAGCTTTAGTATCCACAAGAATCAAAGAGCGGAATACTGCAAAACTGCTTTCTTCATCCCAGCAAAAAGAAGAATCCCAGCGTGATACTGATGAAAGTGATCAATCTCTTAATGAGGATTCTTCTGAGAAAGATCAGAATTTAAGTGATAAGAACTCCTCCAATTCTGACAATTCCGAAAAAACTCGAAAAAAGGTAAAAGACTAAAAAGAAGCTGTCCAAAGAAAAAGTCAACGGAAAAAAGAAAAAGTCGGATTCAGAAGATTCCAGTGACATAGATGATGCAGAATTTTTAAAATGTATCAGAAAAAAGGTTAAAGATCGCCAAGATACAACTTCTTGCACCCCTAAGAATTCAGAACAAAAACAGTCTGCACCAGCGACTAATCCCTCTGAGAAGAATGATAATTCCAGCTCAGATGACTCATTATTTGATACAGGTAATGCCAAGGTCAAAGCAAAGCACATCCGCAAACAGTTAGACTCATCAGAGGGGGAGGAGGATCAGTCTGATGAAAATGATGAAGTTGTGCAGAAGTACCGAGACAAGTTAGCAAAGTTCAAAGAAACCTCTGACAAGGAAAGTGAACATTCCAACTATAGTGATGGGAGTTCTGATGAAAGTTCAGAGGAAAAGTCAGAGTCTGAAAATTCTGATGGTGATAGTTCAAAAGAAGATGAACCTGAATCAGGGACTGATGCAGAAAAGGCCAATGGTTCAAGTGATGATAAGCCAGAAAATGGCAAGAAAGGTAAGAGTAAAGCCAAGAAGAAGAAAGCTGCTCGAGATGGCAATGAAGACTCAGATGAAAAGGACAAAAAATCTAAAAAGAGGGGAAAAAGAAAGCGCAAGAAACAATCTTCAAGCTCAGGCAGTGAAAAATGAAGATGAAGATGCTGATCAGAAGTCAAAAAGCAAAAGGGGTAAACGTAAAAAGATTCGGAAGATATTGGGTCAAAATCAGCTTCAAAAAGAAACAGTTGCTGCTCAGGAAGCAGAAGATGAAAGAAGGAAGATTATTAAAGAGAAGTCCTTACCTAGTCAACAAGGAAAGATACTGAACTTTATTCTTGAGGACCTGAGAAAAGAGAAGTACAGGTCTAAACCTCCAACTATTGATGATGAAGAGAAGGGAAAGGTGATAGAGGTTCACAAGCATTTAAAGAAACGATTAAAGCCACATCAGCTTGATGGAATTCAGTTTATGTATGATTGCTGTATCGAGTCAGTTGAAAAATGTAAGTCTGGTAGTGCTGGATCTGGGGCCATTTTAGCCCACTGTATGGGTCTAGGAAAGACATTTCAAGTCATCACATTTCTCACTACTGTCCTCAATTATCACTATATATTTGGATTCAAGCGAGCCCTTGTCGTCTGCCCGCTAAACACTATTCTCAACTGGAAAGCAGAATTTCATAAGTGGCTAAAAGATATGGATGATGCACCTGAGGTTTTTGTTCTCACTGACAGTATTCACAACAATGAGAAGAGAGCTGAAATAGTTGAGAACTGGTTTGATACATCAGGAGTTCTTATTATGGGGTATTCTCTTTTTAGACTGTTGTCAACTGGGAGCAACATCAGGAAAAAACATCTGAAAGAGTCGTTTAGAAAGTATCTATTGGACCCAGGGCCCGATCTTGTAATATGTGATGAAGGTCATGTTATCAAAAATGAAAAAACTGGCATTTCAAAAGCGTTGAACTCTCTAAAAACCAGACGAAGGATCATTCTCACTGGTACCCCACTACAGAACAATCTCATTGAATATCATTGTATGGTAAGTTTTGTCAAACCAAGTTTGTTGGGAACATCAAAGGAATTTAAAAACATGTACGAGAATCCAATCAACAATGGCCAATGTGTTGATGCCACTGAATTTGACATTAAGTTGATGAAGGAGAGATCCCACATTCTTTATGAGCAACTGTCTGGATGTGTTCAACGCAGAGATTACCATGTCTTGAAAGAATTTCTTCCCACAAAGTTTGAATATGTCCTTTCGATTAAGCTTTCAGATCTCCAAATCAAGTTATACCAGAAGTACCTCGACAAAGCAAAGGCGTCTGGAAGTACCATGTCAAAACTATTTGAGTGCTATCAAACCTTAAAGAAAGTTTGGACCCATCCATGGCTGCTCGAGATAGATGCTCTGAAAAATGAAAAAGATAGTTTGGATGGATTCATAACTGATAGGGAGGACACGTCTGCCGGCAGTTGGTCTGCTAGTAGTGAGGATTCAGATTTTGGTCAGAAAAAGAAAAAAGAAGAAAAATAAAGATAAAGAAGAAAAGTCTAAGGAAACTGACCAGCCTGAAGGTTTGGATACTGACCAAGTTGTTAATGGTCCTGATTCCACAATGGTTAATGCAATTGCAGATACAATAGTGCCTGATGGAGGTGGGGTTGATTACAACTGGTTTAAAGGAGAAATGACTGACAAGGACGAAAAAATGCTTGAACATAGTGGCAAACTGTTGGTCACTTTAGAAATCCTGGACAAAGCATCTCAAAAGGGAGATAAAGTCTTGCTTTTCAGTCAGAGTCTGCTAGCATTGGACTTCCTTGAGACTTCTATTAACAGAGTTGGTTGGTTAAAGGGAAGGGATTATTTTAGAATGGATGGTTCAACAAAAACGCAACATCGCTCTAACTTCCAGAGACAATTTAATGACAAGTCTAACAAACGGTGCAGATTGTTTCTGATATCCACAAAGGCAGGAGGATTGGGTAAGTTTTCTGTTCATTTAACACAAATTCATGGGTCTAGCCCAATTGCTGTTGTATTTGTAATTTGATATTCAAATTCAAATGTAGCTTTCCATTCCCAATCTCCCTATTTCAATGATTAAATTTCTAGCAGAATTTGTGGTCATTAGTGTTACTGTTGCCTACTCTATCAGGATTTATTTACTCTTATGAAATGAAATTTAAGTTTTTTCAGGAAAAATTTATCACACCAAAATAAGATACATTGGACCGTTTTAAGCAAAGATTACTGATCCCTTGTTGCTTTTTGAGTTGAAATGATTAAGAGGGTCATTTAAGTTGAATTTCTTTATCAAAGAGAATTTTGGGTAATTTTGAACCTTTTTAGCTTAAGCTATTAAGTGAACATATCTAGAAATACTGTAGTTCTAATAGATATTTAATTGCCCAGGAATTAACCTCGTGTCAGCGAACAGAATAATCCTGTTTGACATGTCCTGGAATCCTAGTGATGACACGCAGTCACTGTTCAGAGCTTACAGATACGGGCAGCAGAAAAACGTATACGTCTACAGATTAGTTGCCAGAGGGACCATGGAGGAGAAAATCTATGACAGGCAGGTGAGAAGCCAGGGAGGAAGTTATTTTGAATGAGTATATAATAAAGTTTACGTACAGAAATACATGTATTGCCCTCTATTCGACTTTAGAAAATCACAACAATGACTATCGTGCTGGTGTTTTGCCCACAAGCTGTTGAAATGAATAAGAACAAAAATCTCTAAACAAATTTACCTGTTGAGAAGTTAAATTCAATCTGGCACTGTTTTGCTAGGTCTATAAGGAGTCGCTGTCGAGTCGAGTTGTTGACGAGAAACAGATTACCCGATACTTCACTGCAAACGATCTGCAAGAACTCTTCGCCTTCGATCCCTCTGCCCAAACTTGCACAACATCGGTGCTAGCTAATCACAGCCCCCCTGCAGATGACGTGCTCGCGTCCATTTTGGTAGATCTTGACCCACCACTGGTACTGGAGTACCACGAACATGACTCCCTACTCGAACACAGACCAGGTTCTTCGTTAAAGTTTCTCCGTCGTAGTTTTACAATTTTTAATTGGTCTGTATAAAAGTCTGTTAAACTTTCAGGACTAACTCTGTGAATTTTGGGAAAGTCACACTATTTAATGATTCACATTGTAGAACTTACGTCATACCACCAATAAAAGTAATACAGCTCTAGCTTGTAGCGTGAAATATTTTGTTAACATTATAAATATCAGAGCAACAATTAACTGAGGAGGAACGAAAAGCTGCTTGGGAGAACTTCAAAGCAGACAAAGAGCGCAAAAACGTTGTCAACGCACCACTGGGCCAGAGAAGTATCTTCCAGCGGCTGGCAGCGCACAATCAAGCGTATTCAGGTCCCATCATCACACCTATTTACTCTAACCAACAAGAACTTATATTAGGAGGCTTTACTAACGAACAGATTGTCTCAATACAACACCAGCTCGAGCCTGTTGTACAGTCTGGCAGGTTGCGCGTTAAGGCTCTCGGTTCAGGTGAGTTATTGAGTTATTTGTTCTTGTTATTTTACAAGTTGCAGTTAATTTAAGTTTTAAGAAGCAAAAATATCATAGTTCATCTCTGCAAAAAGATCTGAACTCTGCGAATAGACCGCTGCTTGAATTATTGTTTCATTCATTTTTGTTCGTCGTTACTGTTTTACTGTTGACTTCTAAATTTATGTGCAGATTTACTAAACTACCATGAGATCATCTTCGTTTAAAACCCAGTATAAACGCATCTTGCTATTGTTAAACGGATAATCTTTACTTTGCTAATCCCTGCGAAAAGATTTGACTTGGCTTATTATCGCTTTAAAAGTTTAAAGTATGCCCCTGCCTTATTAATCACTTCAGTCTTCGCCGTTTTGGTACTTTTCCGAAATGAATCAATAAAACCGATTTAAAAACCACCTGCAAATATGTTATGTTACGAAGACATCGGAAAATTCGTATTGTTATGTTTATCTCACGTTGTAAGAGCTAATTTTCCTCACTCCGCAGGACAACTTCATATTGAGGGACTTGGACCAGAGCAGCAGCAAGTCTTCATAAACTCTATAAAGGAACAACAAGCTCAACAGATTCACGCAGCTCAGATGGCAAGAGTTCTACCTCAGCAACATCTTATAAATCAGGTATGAATTAAGTCGAGAAGTCTCTGAAGAACTTTATGCAGCAATTTAGGCTTAATTAAGTTTCATAAAAGTCCCAAGTTCTACCCTGAAATTTCGTGAACTAGATAAAAGGCCTTTGTTAAAATCTTATGTATTAGATATTTTCACACCAAACTGTGTGTGTTTCAAATTGTGTGTGTGTTTCAGCTTCCTCCTGCGGAGCGGGCGTTATTCCAACAAAGACTAGCTCTTCTAGTTCAACAACAGCAGCAAGCACAGCAGATAGCGCAGCAACAAGCAAGCGCAGTGCAAGCCCAGTCAGTAGCCCAACAAGCACCCAAACCATTGACCATTACCCCCGACAACAGTAGCGCTTCAGCACCCATCACGGTACCAGACTCGCCCGGACCGAGGTAGTATCTGTTATTCCACCGCCGGACCTTGCCCCCTGTTTTATTTGTAATTTTTCCCGGAGTGATTCTTGTATTTACAATTTTCAATGTTAGAAATGAGATCATTATGTAGACTTTGATAAAGATTGAAGCTTAGGGAGGTTTATGATGGTGATATTTAGAAAAACAACTCTTTTTACGTTGATAAATCGTTTCTGTCACCCGAAAGTCCTCACAATCACCAATCTCAAGTTATCGTAAGTGTCGCTCCTGGCGTTTCTCTTTTTACTTTATTTTTGTTTCAGATAAGTTTTAAAATGCTTTCCAGGGCTGGGACTTCGTGACAAAGTATCTCATTTCAACTTTAATATTTGAAGTTAAAAGCATTTTTAATAAAATTTTATGGCCAAATGACATGTTGCGTTTGTATTTGGAAATTGTTTAATGTCTTATTTATTGTAATCAATTTATGGTAATGCATTTATGGTAATGCTTACACTCATTACATTGATCTCACCATTTTCAAAGGCAGTCTTATATTTCCTGCTTGTTTCTATTCCCATTTACTATCTCATCCACTGTCCAGTGTTTGTTGCATCAATCAATGTTACAACTGTCGTTACTTGCATAATCAGTTATATAATCTGCGGTTATCTCCAGATTTGTTTGCAAATCATTGGAGAGTCTACTAAAAGTTGAAATTAAATAAAATCTTGAGTTTTTATCAACCTTCCTAACGCTTTAACCGCTAGTGTAGCCACCATGGATGACGACATGGACATTGAAGCGATGTTGGACGCACCTCTGGAAAAGAAAAAGCAAGAGAATAGTGTGAGTGAAGACGTTAAAGTACCATACTGTCAGCCTTGTAACGTAGCGCGCGCCCCGCCAAACTCAAGTCTAGCTTAACAATCACATAATGTCAGCGTACACACAGCCGGTTTTACCATATATGGAATAATTCGTTCCTCGCTGACCCAGTACAATTTGAACTCACTAGTTTGATACATATACATTACATTCGAGGAATAATAATACGTGGTCACGGCTAGTGTATACAGAGCACAGGATACGGTTGTAGAGTCACCTTAGTGCTATGTCGGGCTATTGTAATGCTATCGCATCAGCGTCACTACTTCTTGTTCTTGATTCCTTATTAAACATGAGATTTTATAACGGTCTCTACATAAGCAGGGACTCTACACCTGTATGCCTGCTCTGATGTGCAAGCCCACAAGTTCCTGTCCCACTCACCGATCTCTAACATACGTATCATTTAGACTACACGACGTCCCTGCTGTATGATCCCTCTGGTAAGGTCAAGGTTCCACATTTTGGTCATATCTGTGTTCCGGTCGTTTAACAGTATGTGACATGTGTATCTAAGCATACATTATCAATTACATCTAGACATTGTACTGATAGATATTTCTTTCCAGGACGGTTCATGAAGTGCAGTCTGTGTCAGCTAATTGCTCCAATATCCGCTAATAAACGGATAATCTACTAATTGCTCGATATTTCCCGAGCGTGTTAAACCTGAAATTCTGTGATCTACGCCTTCGGCTGGGTGATCAATCCCTTAAAAATCTGTCGCGGTTTAAACATTCAAGGGAATGCTGGATGTTTAAACTTTATGACAAGTGACACTGCGAATATTGGTGTTACTGAAAACAAATAAACGTATTACAGTTGTCTGAATTGAATGAAATCTGACTAGCAAATCTTGATTAAGAGTTTAGACCTCGAGCCCATACTCGTTATCTGTTTAAGCTTAAACTATGAGGTGTTCGGCAAACAAGATACTTAGATCGTCGATGAAACTGATTGGTGTATGTCAAATTTTGGAAGATCCTTGATTCAGAAGCTGTGTGATAGATCACAATCTTTCGTCTCCACTAAATTTCTGCTCTGTTGACAATTTGATTTGGGTAAGAAAAAGTTCTGGAGAAAGTAAATTTTCCCCAAGAAAAAGCAAACGTAGCTGTCAAACTAATGAGGTATCTAAATTGCAGGCCGTGAGGATCGAGACACGCCATGATATGCGGATCAGTGGCTTCTTCACTATATCAGAGTCCATGTCGCATACCCTTGCCGACATTTGCCCTCTTTTATGATCAAGCAAGATTGGTTGCTGTCACTGATTTTCTATTTACTTACCGCAGTTGATTAATTTCTCATTCAGGACTTTTTTTCAGGCAGGGAAGAAGGAAAGCGAAAGCCACAAGAAGTCCAAGTTAGTGAATTGATACTTCGATTCATTCGTTTGATTTTCATCGCGAGACCGTCAATTGAATTTGGACATGATGATTGTGCCTAGAAACAAAATTTAGAAATTGCTTATAATTAGGATAACATCTTTGTCGAGCTTTCATGTAACACTTAGTTTTCACGTCAGAAAACACAAGAAGAGTAAAAGTAAGAGTAGGAGCAGAAGCAGGAGCAAGAGCAAGAAGCGTCGGTCGCGACACAGCAAATCGCGATCCAGGTCGAGAGATAAGAAACACAAAAAAAGCAAAAGCAGAAAGAGGAGTAGGTCAAGAGGACGAAGGAGCAAGTCCAAGGAGCGGTCTTCTCGTCACAGAAGACGGAGTAGGTCCAAGGGACGAGGCAGGAGAAGCAGATCAAGTAGTCTTCACTGGAGATACGGATCTGGGTAATTTTGTTTGTTGTCGTTTTAAAGCGTTTGTATTTTCCGTTGTACACCTTGCCCCTCTTTTTGCTTGACTGGATCCTTTTTAGAGTGCTCTGAACATAATACAGACAGAGAAACTAGCAGATAAAGTAACATATTATTTATTCAGTGGCGCAGATCATGGCTTCGCAAGAGGATATGACGTGGAAGTGCCTCCAGAAGAGAGAGACAAAAGAACTGTGTTCTGTATGCAGCTACACACACGACTCAGAGCTAGAGACTTGGAGGAATTCTTCTCTCAAGTTGGCAAGGTAATTACCCTGTTCTTGTGTCTAAATACAGAGCAAGCAATTGTGACCTGTGTTTGTTTG
Source organism: Mnemiopsis leidyi (assembly GCA_000226015.1). Classification (NCBI taxonomy): domain Eukaryota; kingdom Metazoa; phylum Ctenophora; class Tentaculata; order Lobata; family Bolinopsidae; genus Mnemiopsis; species Mnemiopsis leidyi. The sequence continues at coordinate 165,610 of JH153334.1, forward strand.
TTACTTTTTGTTTCTTTACTTCGAGACTGGTTGCAGTAATGGCCCTGAGGGTTTGTTACATCATGGATGTGTTTAATTACCTGAAATGAAGGTAAATCTGTTGGCGTACGTAAACAATAGGCAACAAAAATTGGATACTGAGTTAGGATCAGTTGGTCCGCTTTCCCGACTAAACATTTTGTGTATATACAGAGCTTACCAACGTCACTTTGGTGTATTAGAAGAATTGCTATATATGTCAATAACACAGGACCTGAACTAGTGACACTATCCTATCCTACACAGGTGAGAGATGTCAGGATAATATCTGACAGAAACAGTCGACGTTGTAAAGGAATTGCCTACATTGAGTTCTTTGAGGAAGACTCCGTAGCTCCTGCTCTCAAACTGTCCGGTACCAAGATTATGGGGATCCCTATACAAGTTCAACATACGCAGGTACGGATTTATACTAGTTTGACTCTGCTTGGGTATTCACATATCACATATGCAAAATCAACTATGTGGAATCTCTTATTTAACTTATAAGTTCTGTCACTAACTTTACCTCCTATTTTGTTCAGGCTGAAAAGAACCGTGCGGCAATGTTAGCCAACTTAGCCAAGGAACAGGGACCTACCCGTCTTTATGTTGGCTCTCTACACTGTAACATTACTGAAACTATGCTCAAGGCTATCTTCGAACCTTTTGGATATGTAAGTTTCTCATGTTTCTAGCGTGATTAGTCTTGTAACAACTATGTGGCTTTGATTGTGTTCAATTTGTCTGGGAAATTGTACACTGAAATGCTTGCAACCGTTCATATAAACACGCCAATAGCAAGAATGTATTATCGTATTCACAAAGGTTTTCTATCTATTGAAAAACCTTCTCCTCAGATCGACACACTACAACTGATGATAGACCCTGAGACAAACAGAAGCAGAGGTTACGGTTTTGTTCAGTATCGTGAAGCAGAGTCCGCGCGACGAGCCAAGGAGCAACTTAACGGATTTGAACTAGCGGGCAAGCCCATCAAAGTGGGAGAAGTCACTGAGAAGATGGATCACTCCATGTCGAACATGGGCTCAGTTTTGGATGACGAGGAAACAGACCGGGGTGGAATAGAGATGAACGCCAATGCCCGGGTTCAACTTATGGCTAAACTGGCAAGCGGAAACCAGATGAGGCCTGGTGGCAAACAGAAGACAGCCCCAGCTAACGAAGGAGGTGAAGCGGACATAGGACAGAAAGTAAGAGAAATGTTAGGAGGAAGCAACTCCAGAGCCGCATCTGACGGTCCTTCGCCGTGTTTCGTTTTACGCAACATGTTTGACCCCAAAACGTAAGTGTACTGCGCTGAAAATTACACACATTCAACGTCAATAGTCCAATAATTGTTTATTGCATCCCACGTTAAGCATTCTAGAGTTAAAGAATGGTTTTGTATCGGGAAAAAAGAAAACACTGCTTGCCTCAACCAGCTTGTATGTTAAGTTCAACGGGGGCTGTGACCCAGCATAAGGGCCTGGCGAATAATTCTCGGGCACCCCCAAGGGTTATCCAGAAAGGAACCGCAATCCGCATTAAGCTAATTCCCTCTCACAGAGAAACAGATCCATACTGGGCTGAAGAGATCAGATCTGACGTTATTGGAGAGTGTTCCCAACTCGGCGGGGTGGTCCATATCCACATCGACAAGGAAGATCCCAACGGTTGTGTCTACCTCAAAGCTGTGAATGGATCTGTCGCCAATGCTTGCGTTAATTCCCTTCAAGGACGTTGGTTTTCAGGTATTTTACTCTCATACTTAACACCTGCAATTCCTTATCGACACGACTCAATATTTGGTGAACTACACAATGGTCAATGACGATGCGAAAAATGCGTCAATAAACTATGCTCAAAAAAATGTTTGTTTGTGATTTCTTGCACGTTCATTAAAGATGTCACCCAATTCATTATTACGAGTAATTAAATCGCAATTCTCTATTCTGGTTTTTTGTCTGAGCATGAGGTTTTCTGTTTTTCTGACCTATCAAAAATTTCAGGAAAGATGATCCAGGCTTCATTCATGCAAACTTCAGATTACAGCAAAAAGTTCGAGGGATCAGAATATCTCCGAGACAGACTGGAGCGATGAAATTTTTTGCGATTGAATATTACCTTTTTGTCATTCGATCCAGTTGTCACATGGACTTTTTAACATTTTTGTAAAAGGTTGAAGCTCATTGTATAATGTGTGCTACCGAATTTTTATTTCCGCTGTTTTCACTTGAAGTCTATTGCGACGTCAAGTTTTCTACATCGTTTGTCATTAGTCGAGTTTGTGCAAATGTCTATTGTCTAACGCTGTCCACTGTTAGTAACGGTGTCAGTATAACACTTCAATGAGCATTATAACTAACTGTGAAGAAATAACACTGCTCGGCAGTCAAATAACTCCTGGAATATACTGATTAAACTTTATGTTGAGCTCTGTTAAGTATTTCAATCTAACTTAATGAATGATGTGTTTTTATTTCTATTCTTGGAGATGAACATCCAACTTGCTAATGTATAGTACCAAAATGCTAATGTAAAGTACCAAATGCTCAAAAATATTGTAGGTTGATAACATAACCTACTGTCGCAGCCATCACGCGCTCTCTCGCATTTCCGAAGGAATTCTTGACGCGCGTCGCCCGTTAATCATAAATATTAAAGCTGAAGAACTGTTATCGTTGACGAGATCAGATGATATCCTTCTTGCTTCTTGACGAGATTATATCCGTCTAACGTTCAGCTTTAGCTGCGTGAGTCGGGTATCACCGCGACAATATCCTTCTACATTTTACCTGGGGACCTCAGGCTAACCGTTCCCCCGAACGGAGGGAAACGTAGAGAGAGCCGCGCATCGCCCGGTAATCTACATTCTAACGCCAGGATTGCAGCAAACTGCGAGCCGCGCGCGGGTCGGGTAACACCTCGACAAGTCAATGTAATACCCAACTTTATTTCTCTAACTGTGTCCAACTCGAAAAGAGCCTTTTCGCGCGCCACTAAAGGCAAGCGTTTATTGAAGCTGAAATGTGATAATTTTGTCCCAAGAATCGAGCGTCACTTTATTTTACGTCTTGTTATAGTCGCATGATGGGGCAATTATAGTAGTTTCTAGTTCTTTAACTTAGAGGATCGCTTGACGAGATTATATCCGTCTACCGTTCTAACGAAACGATCTCGTTCAGCTTTAGATGCGTGAGTCGGGTATCACCGCGACAAAGGATCGCTCGACTAATTTTGTTTTTTGCCGTGTCAGCTTTTTAGGAAAACTGAAATGACTCTGAAATTGTCGCTGTGATACCCGACTCTCGCAGCTCGAAGATGAACGGCAAACGGATATTTTTTGATCCGGTCAAGTTTGAAAGCGTTTTGCCGGGCGCTGCGTGGCTCTCTCTACGTTCCTCTCCGATCATATTCGTAAACTATAAGGACTTAGCTACCCAGGCAAAACCATTTCAGATCTATGTTTATCTAGAATGTTAATATAATACTTTGGGTGGAATCACAGGATCACCGATGCAAAAATATGTTTGCCCCACCATCTAAAATTTAGATTGTAGATGGGAGCATAGGTATCATTTCAGCAACTTCTGTCACGAAATTACTTCCAAGCTATACTTCTGCTATTCTGAACAAGGGAACTGGTCTAATATATAGATTTAAAGCTTCTATTTTTAACGGACATAGCTATGCTAACTGATGTTCTGAAACAGGTGATAAAAATGAAAGACGAGCAGCTTAACTCTGTTAAAGCAACTTTTCAGGACAATGTTAAGGAGTCTGTCACCCCAGAGCTGAGATCCTTTCCGTCAGTGGTGAGCTGTTTCCGTGAGTGGTGAGTTGTTTAGCTGTGCTTGCCCAAGAGAATCGTGTCTGCAGTCAGAAAGGTATCTGAAGGCGAGGACCGGAGGAGGAACGTAGAGTGTTTGGAACGTGGACTTGCAGTTTGAGTAATTACATAACAAACTGTATGAGAAGACATGCAGAACAGACTGCCACAGGATTGGACAGAAAAATCATGGGGTGCATAGACCTATTCGTTTCAAGGTCACTAGCTCAGACACGGTTGCACCATTTCTCAGGCTGATAAGAGTTTTTTAGCTGGCCAGAACATCTAAAAGAAAACATCTGTGAAAGCAGAATCCATATTCTTGGTAAATAAATAAGTAAGTAGAAGTAAGTTCAACCACAAACCTAAAGCTGGAGAAAATGAAGTCCTTGATACCAAGCTTGAGAATTAATTCAACCAAAATCATGTTCATAAAATTATGTATATACGTTCATTTGTCTCGTTTTGCAGTCATTTCTTGAGCTTACTTAAATGTTTGCCCCTTGATACACTGTCCCTGAAAAAGTTATAGGGCTAGCGTGTCGGGTTACCAAGAAACTCACTGAAAAAATCTCTTTATGATGGATATTTTACTGGCATAACTCTCCCCTAACTAGCACTTATGTGCATAGACTTGAAAATGCCAATTGATCTACCAACAAAGTATCTCACCCTGTCGATTGGGATCATGTGCTTGAAAAAAATGCACAATCTCATGTGATGAAGGTACCTCATTAATGAGAGTTTGTTTGGGCAACATCCAGACAGGTGACTGCTGATTGCTCCTCACAAAAATCTTGTGATCACAGCCTGAGCGATAAAGCCAAATGCAAGGAAAATAAACTGCTGCCCCCCATATAATGTGTAAACCATTTTGATGTGTATGCATGCATACCTCAAACTTCCTCTTTCTAAAGGTTCCTTGCTACTATCTTATTAGGCTGGTGGCAACCACCCCAGGAAAGACACTTACACTAACATTTTTGAACTTCAAGATTATTCTCTATCGATTTTCTGTCCAATTTTAGCCCAGGCTAAAAAAAGAAAACAGTTGCCACCCACCTAGTATTACAACATGTAGTGTGGTATACGACCCCCCGACCGCTCCGACCCCCCTCCTCCGACTTTCTTTCTTGGCTGGAGGCACTCTTTGGTTTTTGCAACTGATATAAAGTCTTGCAAATGCCCACTGATCAAATAATTAAACAGGTCATGTCAGAATTCAAGCAGATAGACAAGGACAGGCTATGTAAACTATCTGATGACATGTACAAGGAAATGGAGAAGGGACTCTCTGGAAAAAAGTCCAGTCTCCTCATGATTCCAACTTACATTCACCGTCTACCCAGTGGTAGTGAAGCTGGGAACTTTCTTGCTCTAGGTGATTTGTTAACTTGAATTTTTCGGCTTACATCAAAGATACTGAAAAGAGGTAGCTAAGCAGATGTGAAACAAAGCAACATAATGTCAAAAGCCTTAATCAAAGTTCCTTATATGAGCCTGATAGTTACCCTAAAGTAAAATTTGGTCAAAAAAGTCCACTAAAACCCAAAATTCTTCCCTCTGCATATGGTTACAATCAAAATAGATTTTTGCTTCCTAAATTTTTGGACATAAGGCAATTTTTGCTATGGGTAGTTTCAATTATTTAACCTAGTATGTGAAATTGTTGATAAAATTGTTGCAAAATATTGTTGCACATTTACCTTTGATGTTTGGCACATGGTCTGTATTCTATCCGTTATTAATACGTACAACATAAAATTAGTGTTTTATTAGTGTTTATTTACATGCTTTCAGATTTTGGTGGATCAACCTTTCGAGTTATTCTTGTGAAACTTATTGCCAATGATAGTCCAGTCATCAAATCAACAACCATCATCATGGATAATAAAATGAAGTCTGTTGCTGGAGAGGAACTCTTTGATCACCTGGCACAGTGTGTTGCTGATTTTGTTAAAAAAGTAATGGACTTATGCTTCCATGCCATTATGCTTATTCAAATTGAATTAAGAATGTGAACCAATTTAATAGATATTCTGGTTTATCTGAAAGATTATGAGTCAATGGTCAGTATGACATTTTATATGAGAAAGCAAAAGTATTTTATATAATTAAAAGTTAGTTTGTTGTTTGTAGTAACAAAAGTGCATTTTTTTCAGGAAAGCTTGGAGCATACTGAAATTCCTCTTGGCTTTACCTTTTCTTTTCCTATGCAACAATCTTCATTGTGCTATGGAACTCTTGTTCGGTGGACAAAAGGATTCAAAAATGCAAATGTTGTTGATGAAAATGTTGCCGAACTTTTAAACAGAGCTTTGTCTAAAAATGAGGTATATTTCATCGTAATTTAAGACAGACTTATATATCATTAGGATGAATGAATCTTTGGAAATAAAACTAAAAAGAACTTGAAGTTTGAAAACATGCTTATTACTTATTAGCTGCAATCCTCACTCATGCCTTTCCTCCCCCTAACTAACCTATCAACCTTCACTTTATCATAGCAAATAATCATTCTGACATTAACAAATATTATTTTCAGGTCACTAAAAAGATAAAAGTAGTTGCCTTAGCAAACGACACTGCTGGGACCCTAGTTGCTGGATGCTCTAAGTATGCAAACTGTCATGCAGGAGTCATCCTCGGGACAGGAACCAATGCTGCATACTCGGAGAAAGTTTCCAATGTTTCATCTCTGGCAGGCTGTTCTGAGAAAATGGTAAGATTTTCCTTACAGCCTAAATTGGTTAAGGTTTATATTTTGCCCGAGTCATTAAATTTAAGATTATGAAAAAAGAAAATGAGAAGGCGTTTATTCAGTGTAATGATATATTCAAAATAACAGCAGTTATTCTGTTCTAATTTTTCAGGTGGTTATAAACATGGAGTGGGGAAATTTCGGTGAGATGGGTCACCTCGCTGATCTACTGACGGACTACGATAAACAGTTAGATGCAGCTAGCAACAACCCTGGCAATCAACTGTTAGTCATATTAAGTAAATCTAAAACATTATCATTATCAGTATCATTACTAGTATCAGCGTCAGGACGTTTAACGTGGCCAAAATTGTTTTGTACCAACGAATGTTGTTATACCATTATATTTGCACAACAAAATACACAGGTATGAGAAGATGATAAGTGGCCTGTACATTGGAGAGATTTCACGACTTGCGCTGCTCAGCCGGGCTGAGGCCAAGGTTATCTTCTCCGATGATATTCCAGATCTTCTGTTCAAGGAGAATTCTCTAGACGGTGCTGCCGTCAGTGATTGCATCAGGTAGATCTTTTTTCTCATTATCCTGTTGCTATGCAGACGTACTTTGTGTTGAGCGAGACAACTTACGGGGACATCCTTTAAATTTAGGTCATTTTTTCCCGTATCTTGCCATTTGGGCCCGAAGGGCCCAAATGGCAAGATTGTTTTGATACGTTTTGTGCACGTGCACAAAAAGTACAAAACAAGGGTTGGCGATCGACAGCGTAATTTTGGAATATTAGCTCGAAAAGTGTCCGTACGTACGTACGTACGTACGTACGTCCGCGCTCCTTTATCAAACTTATCATGTATACAAATACGATTATAGGTTTTAACTGCCCAAGGCCGCAGACGGCAGAATGTACTTCAGATATACATAATCAATATGAAATTTATGTATATTTTTTCACATCAAGAAAAATGATCAAAATTCTATGAACTTTAGTTTTATTGAGTAATTTGTCGAAATTTGACAGATTGAAAGATGAATGTAACACGATTTTTATCTCAGCTCCGTACACACTACACGGTACAAATCTATTTAACAACAAAATTACATAACGCTATTAGTATAAAGTATAAACACAACGCAGTATGACTATGAATAAGGGTAGCACAGACAATATGATTATGACGACGTCATACA
>JH153334.1:173770-194693 GCA_000226015.1 Mnemiopsis leidyi
TAGACCCTAGCTAGACGGAACGTATCGGATCACGTGTCGCAGCACATACCGCGGCATGTGCCGTCTAGTTAGGATCATGTTCCCCGGTACGTATCGCGGCATGTGCCGTTTAGTTAGGATCATGTTCCGCGACACGTGACACGGAACATGATGTGCCACCTGATCTCGACCTCATTTTCATTCAACTGTGGCATAAATTTAGGCTGACAAGATTTTGATTTGTTTCAGAAAATTGTTTTCAATAAAAAACGACGTTTACTGCATAATGTATGCGGTAAATGTAATGTTTGAGTTTGTCCAACTTTGTCGTCTCTCTTCTCCTGTGTCAAGGGTCGCCTCTTCCTTCGGTTTAGAAAAGGACCGGGGTAGACTGGGAAAGTTGAGGGTCTTCATTAGTGTCTCCGGACGGCTGGTCATCACTAGTTGTTTCTGGGAGCTGTAAGGGATCGACGTGGTCAGGTTCTATCTGTCTGTAGTCTCTGAAGCTTGGTTCAAGGTCTTCGTAAAACTACCACTCAAAAAGAAGTGTCCGGTCAGCTCCACTTTCGTTGGCCTAGCGTTTTGTGTACTCCCTCCACATCTTATTGTATCTCAACTGAGCCTGTAGGTTTTCAACGTCGTCTCTAAACTTTTTCATTGATGAGGAACCTCCTCAACAAGAGCAGCAGCAGGCTTCCTAGAAGCAGAGTTCGTGATTTTGGTAGGACTGGGAGCAATCACTGAAGGAGAAGGGGGATCTATGTAGAAGTCAGAGGTGCTCGTGAAACTTCAAACAACGTCATCACGTGATTCAGCATGGTGTGAGTGGATGTTACCAGAAATAAACGAACCATACCCCCAATCAGTCGCTAACAGGGTCTGTCGATAATTTGAGATCGAATGATCACACTAGAACACGTCATCTGTCAATCAGTACATCTTACCACGTCAGGACGAGGATTTGCCGCTGTAAGCTCGATGCATGATAGCTGAACGTCATCCGAACGACTTCAGTGACATAGAAATTGAACCTAACAATGAAAAACGACATGCAAATCAACTTCTCCTGGGGCCTGTCAGAAGATGGACTCCTCCGAATGCTCGTACAGAGAAGAACATCATTGTCCAGCACATTATGGTAATCCTGGAAGAAACTTCTGCAGCTGATCCGGAGCAGTTTCTACTACGCAGACAGAAACGTTTCCTGAAGAGTTCAATCTCTTGGTAAACACTGCCAGCGCCCGGCACATGTACGACGACAAGTTTGTGAAGTTCTACAGAATATCCGCGGAAATCCTTGAGAAGATATATCATTATCACTCCATCCTTTTCTGTTCTGTGACCGGCGACAATATCGAATCTGCAAAGAAGCTAACCCTCACCCGCAGATATTTAGCAACTGGAAACAATTTCAATGCTCTGGCGAACCTGTTCAAAGTTGGACATTCTACCGTCAGAACCATCATCTGTGAGGTGGTCAAGTTCCCGTCGACGGAGGAGGATTTCTACAAGCCTGATATTTGCTAAAAAAATATAATTCGTTGTTGCAACATTGCTACAAGTGCCGCGACACGTGATCCGATACGTGCCGTCTAGTTAGGGTCTTAAATTTAGGTCATTTTTGTATTCAAAATTACTTCTATAAAATTGAAAATATCTGAATTCGAAGCACTTTACAGTTTTTTTAACAGCAGTGAGAATGGCGTGAAGGCTGTGTTTCCTACTGCCAGTCCGAGTGACGTAGTTGCGGTACAAGAAGTGTGTATCGCTGTCAGTGACAGAGCAGCTAAACTTGCTGCAGCTGGTATGTCTTTTTTATAGCTACATCTAGCTGGTATGTCTTTTTTATAGCTACATCTAGCGACCGAGATAAACAAGCGGTCGCAATCAAAATTACTGTAGTAAGTAGTTTGAAATGACTCATTACTTTTGTTAACTTTTTGATTAGGTTCTATGGAGATAAGAAACCTTTTGGTATTCGTCAGTAACTAGTCTAAACAAGTCACAACTTGCTCAGGTATTTACGCAATCTGGCTCAAGCGTGACAAAGACGAGTTTACGGTGGCTGTGGATGGTTCTGTTTTCCTAAAACATGCAACTTTCTCCAAGGTGATGAGATCAACTTTACAGGAGCTGGGTTGCTCTGTTTCTCTGGAGGTTGCTTCAGACGGATCTGGTCTAGGGTCTGCACTTATAGCTTCCATCGCTTAGATTTGTTGCGTTGAAGGACAGAAACGAACTGTTTAACAACTTATTATAACCAGATTGAAGTGTGCTTTAAGTTAAACAAGAATTGCGGCTGTTTTCATTGTGTTAGTATCGTATTACAAAATACAGTCATCTCTCGATATGTCATCTGTCATTCGAATAATTTACTTAGATTCAAAAGAATTTTGATCGTATGTCTTGTTTGATCCAACATCTTATTGCAATTGTTGCGATTAGAAAAGTAATGGAGCGAATTGTGTAAAAATTGCATAATGTGAAGCACATTCTGCGGCCTGAGGCAGTTAAAACCTATAATCATATTTCTATTCATAATTAAGTTTGATAAAGAAGCCACGCGTGGACGGACGTAGCCCGTAGGTACGGACAGTTTTTGAGCTAACTTTCCGAAATATCCCGATTTGCGCTGTCGATCGCCAACCCTTGTTTTATAATTTTGTGCACGTGCACAAAACGAATCAAAACAATCTTGCCATTTGCCATACTGGAAAAAATGTTTTATACGGGACTAAATGTTTTATACTTTACTTTAAAATCTGTGATTTTTGCTAAAGCGTTCTACTGTTGTGTTTAAATGAAATTATTGAGATGTAACCGTAAATCTTAAGTACTGTACGTTAAAACTGAAAATATGAAACTCTAGCAGATTCATAAATGCAATTTGCAATAAGAATGTGTAACTTGATCTTGAATTACTCATACAAATGCTAGATATACTATCTAGTTCATAAGGCTTGTGAATCAATCTATTTCATGCCGTCACAGTTTTGTCACACATTCTCCGATCGGCCTAGTACTTTACTGTGGTATATTATTCTGTAACTAAAGTTTATCTAATGTTTATCCGTGAACTCTTGAAAATGTATTAAATTTTTTCCATCTCTTCTTTTTTGCCGAAGGCAAAAAAGTAAAGTAGATGGTTTAAAGTGGTCGGATTTTGGGGTGGGGTGGGTAGGTAGATACATTTGGTGGATGTCGGCGTGACAAAGGCTTTCATGTATAACACTCCGCAAGACGTCTGTAACCAAGTTAACGTCAAACGAGCTATTGGGCTGCTCCTACGTAAAATAATTCAAATGACGTAAAGGATGAAATTGTAAATACGTGACGCGCGGCGCACATTGCACAGAATGTACATTGTACTAGAGTCATGTCCATAGGTTTGTACTTTGTATGGCTGGATTCGAGTTACTAAATCTGGTAGCAAGCTGGCGGAAGATGGCGGACAGCTATATATTGGCGGGCATTAGCGGAGGCCTGCCTTATAACATAGTAGGTGGCTAGCGGTAATAGTATAGTGGCGAGCTAGTAAAAAATAGCGGAAAATTAACAATATTGGTGTCCGCAGTCCGTGTACATTGTTGTCAGTTTGTGTAAAACTTTACGACTAAACACTTGGAAACGATTTAACGAATAATTACTACCTGATGTACTGGACAAAAGATATGGCACCGCGCCGTACAGTAAGCGTATAATTTACAAATTTCAACAACAGGAAATAAGTCAACAAAACAGGACGTAACTAAGCCCACGACAGTCAGTCGCCCACGTTTACTTTATCATACAGTAGAGCTTAAGGAACGTACAGCACTCAGCAGAGTTCTTGACGCAATATCGCTGCCATTAAGTCTGTGTGCGTTCTGATCATTCAGTTTCACCTAGACTTCGTAGCGTCGTCGGTCGACTGTCGTTCAGGGTCAACGCTCGCGCTTGGTAATATGTTAACCATTAACAGTCGAAACGCTATAGTTTCTAGTTAACTCTCAGTTAGCCCTTACTCTTACTTCATATCGGTATCTACAATAACTATAGATAGTAGTTTACGTTTACAATAACTGCAACTTCGTAGTGAATACATGTCATCATTCATCACCCCTACATATAGTTTACGATGACTGCAACTTTATAGCAGTATTAATTCTAAAAGAGAGATGGAAATCTAGCGTCCGACTGATACCGGGCACAATTCTTTTTATGAATAAATTTACTTGAAATTCCTTTAATTTTTAGATTTTTGATGATCATTTTTACCTATCAGAGTGGTGTCTAATATAGTGGTGTCTCATAAACGTCAATTCAGTATTTGCAATTTAATTTAATGTTTTCAATAACTACGATTATGAATAATGAAATATTTGCAAGTTTGTTGAGACCAAACTAAGCGGGCGAAATTCTTGTTATGAATCAATTTACTTAAAATTCGTTTGATTTTCAGATTTTTAATGATCATTTTTACCTATTATAGTGGTGTCTTATAAACGTCAATTCAGTATTTGCGATTAAATTTAAAGATTTTATAACTACGATTATGAATAATCAAATATTTGCATGTTTTGTTTGTGAACACTGAAACGTTTATCACTTTTCTGTTTCACATGACAATTAGAGAATATAAATGCGTCTTAGCAAACTGTATGGATCAAATAACACCAGTAAAACTTGCTCACTAAATCCTAGTGTCACTGTAGATTAAAAAACGGAATTCATCTCATCTCAATGATTCATATGAGCAAAAATATGTTCACTTTTAAAGGATGAATTATTATTATTCAAAATATGTTGAATAATCTTATGAGTTATGAAAGTTGTGATTCAAAAGAATTTTTAATAAATCGTCAAACGGAGTTATATGTTAGATGGGTAGCCTCATCCTTTCTTTTCATTTCTTCAGAAGGATGTAATGCTAACAAAGGAAAAGTATAATCCTATCACCCAAGAAGAGTGGATAGATTCCTACTTCAAATACTCGCCCAGATATCCGCTACCGCCCCACCTTCAACTCGACCCCTCCCTCCCTTCTCTCCACTCCCTTCCTGACGAATGTCTTGACCTGATCTTCTCCCACCTCTCCTTCGAGGAGTTGGTCCGGGTCTGTGTCGTCTGTAAGAGGTGGTACAATGGCTGTTTGTTTGCCTTCTCACGACGTGGCGACAGATTGTTCATGTTCATGATAATGAAGTACATGAACACCACGTACTTTTCTGGGCCACGAAGAAACAGGGCTGTCACTGTGGGATAAAAAGAATTTCCAGCTTTTTCAAATCTTGACGAAGAATAGAAGTAATGTGGGACGTGAGATGGTCGGATAAGACAATTTCGATACGCAGTACTCAGTAGTTATTTATTACACTAGTAAGGAAAGCAGCCAAAAGGGGTTTGGTTTACGCTTAGAAAATCGCTGGTAGATCCTAAGGAAATGTATGGGAATTAGCTTACAATATTTGAAATAGACATAATTGTTTTGAATAACTGGGTGGCAAAATACCACGGGTAAAATGTACATAGTGTAAATCAATCATTAGTTTTGTTTTATAATGTAAGTTAACTGTTGCATGTTTTGACAAAGATTCAGTAATTAAGCTTATAAAGGTGGGAGGATGTCATTTTTCACGTGACAGCTTATCTCGACACAGATTCCTGAGTTATCTTACCTATTAGTGGTGTATTACTGTCTATATAGCAGTGATTATAGCAGGAAACGTAGAACCAAAGTCTGTCATGTGATTTCAGTTAAGTGGATCCTCCGCCGATTAGCTCGATCATATAATTTATTGTAAGTAAAAAACTTGTTGTAACTGTAACATATACTACTATGTTACAATTACCTACTTTATTGGTGATATTTATTTGGGTGATAACAATGCCTGTTAATATTTGAAAGGCCGCGCCAGTTTATGTAAGATTCTAACCTCAATTTAATGTTGTATTTAGTTTGATTTTTTTGTCGATTTATTATCTGTTTTTTTTCTATAAACACGACATTTAATACATGCATTTCGGTAATTTGATTATTTGCACTGGCCACAGACATAACTTCGTGCAAGAGGCTTTATAAGAGGCTTTATAAGAGGGTTTATAAGAAGGTTTATGTATAACCATGAAGAAGAATCATGCGGTTCATTCTTTCAAATAATGTATGTGGCATTATCATGGGACTCGAAATAGGGCAATCTACGAGTTTTTTTTATGAAAAGGGCCATAAGTACTTTTTTTAAGAAGTTAGACACCGTCCTCAAATATATGAATCTGTTAAATACCTGTCATCTTCTAGCTCAATAGATGTATTTAATTTGTCGTGTTCAGATATTTCAAACACAATATTTTTAAGACAACAAATTAAATACACTTATTGAGCCATAAGATGCCAGGCGCTATACCCATTGAGGGATGACATTATCATATGTAAGAACGGCCAAAAATTTATGAGTTTAATACTGTAGGGTATCATATTTATTATTGAGCATATTAAGTGTGTATGTGATTTTATCATCAGCATCGCATATTACAGTTTAAGTGTAATATTGAAATTCACCCAACACATCTTTGTATGATCATTTATCAAGTTACATATGTAGTTTTATATAAATAGAATGTTAATCTGGGTGTTAAGTATTTCGCGACTTTAATCCGATGAATCTGAAAGTTCTCTGCTATAAGTTCACCACTTCAAAAGTTAAGATATCAATAAAATCAGACATGGCAAAGTTGCTAGACCAAACAGACGAAGAGATCCTGTCTCAACTCCGCTCGGGAAAACTGAAACACTATGCGCTGGAGCGGGAACTTGACCCTGCCCGTGCGGTACAACTTCGCAAACAGTTCCTGTTAGCAGACTATCCTGATCAGATCAGAGATACTATCCCTCATCAACATTACCCAAACTACGACATAGCTACACGAAGCTGTTGTGAGAGTGTCATTGGCTATGTTCCTGTTCCGCTTGGCTTGGCAGGACCACTTGTTATCAATGGTGCAGAGTTTGCCGTTCCCATAGCAACTACGGAGGGTGCACTGGTGGCTAGCTTGTCTCGAGGGTGCAGGGCGGTCAGAGAAAGGTGCTAGATCTTTTCCTTGTTAGTATTTTCTTGTACTTTTTACTACACTTTCCTTGTTAGTATTTTCTTGTACTTTTTACTACATTTTCCTTGTTAGTATTTTCTTGTATTTTTTACTACATTTTCCAAGTTTTCTTATTTCTTCCTCTTATTTATCATTCAATAAGATGTTATGTGATAGTATTTGACTGTTGCTATTAGCTGTAAAGGAAGGTGATTGAATGTGTAGACCCGGACATGTGTAAAAAAACCTACATCTACAATTTTTTCAGCGGTGGGATAGAAAGTACACAAACATACTTTGGCATGACACGAGCACCACTTGTAAAATTCAGCTGTGGTAAAGCAGCTAAGCGTGCAGCGGATTGGATCGCAGTTCCAGATAACTTAGAGAAACTAAGATCGCATTTTGAGAGCACCAGCAGATATGCAAAGTTGAAGTCCATCTCACCAAAACAGGCGGGAAAACTGTTATTTCTGAGAGTAGTAGCTGCAACTGGAGATGCCATGGGGATGAATATGATTAGTAAGGGCTGTGAGAAGATGCTACAATTCCTCAAGACGGTCGATATTTTTAGCGAGATGATCGTTCTAAGTCTAAGTGGTAAGTTGTTTGGAAGATTTTACGATTATTTGCTCACGTTTTTAATGACGTGCTTTTAAACATATCACCTCATTTCCGTAAGTGGTAACGGTTCGATAAAGCATATCGTTAAAGCGTAGTGATTAAGCATATCGATAGTATAAAATCTTTGAAAATCAAAATTTCTAATTCAGCAATATCACACGGCTCTAGGTAACTACTGTGTGGATAAAAAACCGTCAGCGATGAACTGGATAAACAACAGGGGTTACAGCGTTTCCTGTGACATCACATTAAGGTGTGACGTCATCAAATCAGTCCTCAAAACTTCGGCTGGAGCACTCGCTGAACTGAACTCTTCTAAAAACTATGTCGGATCGAGTTTGGCTGGCTGCATAGGTTTGTAAGATATTTAGAATCTAAAAGTTCGAGTTTGAGTTTCAAACTTTAACTGATTTGCCGAAAATTCTGTACGATACATCTAGTAACCTCAACACTCTTAGGGGGAAATAACGCTCATGCCAATAACATTGTGTCTGGAATATTCCTTGCTACCGGACAAGACATAGCCCAAGCAGGAACTAGCTCCATGACATTGGTCACTATGGAATGTTTAGAACAAAGAGATTTGTATGTCAGTGTTACCATGCCTTGTATAGAGGTAAGTGTACATTGTATTGTTTGCCTCTGACAGTATAATTGGGAAGCTCAAGGCACTGACTTGGACGATAATAAATGATTACCAATGAAATCAAGGAAATTAATGAAATCGTGGTGATCTAACCAATCCCTGATTAGGAAGTAAAATGTAATGTAGATTTCGTAATGACTTGTTTCGCTGATGATTTATTAAGTGTTTTGTTCTGTCAAACGTAGATGTTGCCATGGTGACTGACGAGCACTATGCTTTGTGGAATAATGTTCTCAACGATGTCTAGATAGTGGCATGTTAAGTTGTGTGTAACATTCAAGTCTGAACAGTGAGAGAGAGGATGTTAGTTTAACATTGTTAACAATGTTAGCTTAACATTGTTGTTTGCTGTTCAGGTGGGAACAGTAGGGGGTGGAACCTCATTACCAGCTCAGAAAAACAACTTAAAACTTCTCTCGAACAACCCTGACATACAGATTAATGCAGCTCTACTAGCTCAGGTATTTTTTGTTAAGCTGACTAAACACATTTTTAGTACTTTGCAAGGACCGTTTTGAAAGTAACCCTTGGAAATTGGAATTCCATTTACGATTTATTTTGACGCATTCCTGTCCTTAAAAACTTCGAAGTGATCCACAATTTATAACGTATGTGTTTGGTAGTAATACTTGATATGATAAAACTTAAGGACAATTAAATAAAGTTATTATACAATGTAACTATGTACATAAAAATTTGTGTAAAATTGGTGAACAGTAATCCGCCAACAGTGATCCGCCATTTTAGTCTTATTGAAATCTGACACCATGGAAAAAATTTACCTCCTCACCACGGAGTTGACGGAAACCAGATCTTTGCTACCTGTGTCGGCTTACTAGGGTCGCTTTGTTGCGTTAACCATGGCTTTAATAGTTTCGAAAAGTTCTACTGAAGTTACAGAGAATTGAGAAACATTATCAATTTGATATTTAGCGTCAGAAAAAAAACTTATCTATCACTCTGCCAAGTATTCAAGTATACCCTTTACTTGTACAAAATTTTTGAAATTTTCTATGCTATTCTATTGATCATGTTTCAACATCCCAAATGTATTATATACTATCTTAATAATTTGTAGTAGCAACGGATCGCTTTAAGTCTCATAACAGTCCTGTTTTGAATGTTTCTTTTCTCTGTATGACTAAGAAATACAATCTTTTAGGGAACTTTTAGTCGAAATAATTTCGAGCAGACACGTTCGTTTTTATTCTCAATATTAATGTATTTAAATTTTAGTGTTAAATAAGTTAAAAATAGTTTGAAAATAGTTTTAAGTAAAAATAGTACCAGTAAATACCTCATCCCAGTAAATACCTCATCCCAGTATATACCTCATCCCAGTAAATACCTCATCCCAGTAAATACCTCATCTCAGTAAATACCTCATCCCAGTAAATACCTCATCCCAGTGAATACCTTATCCCAGTATATCCTATCTCTCACCTTCAATCCTGCATTCAGGTAGTCTGTGGAGCAGTGTTAGCAGGAGAATTGTCTCTACTTTCCGCTCTGTGTTCGGGAGACCTTGTAAAGTCACACATGGAACTTAACCGCCCACCAGCGTGACGAGCGGCTGAACCGATTTTCTATTATGTTATTAATGTTATTTCCATATTGTGTTTTATCTCCACACCTTAATTTAAAGTATGAATTTGTTTTTAAAAATGCACACTTGTCATTTGATAGTAGACACTGGTCACTGGTTTGTTCAATTACAATTTGAGTTGAGAAATCCGAGATTTTGTATCCAAATTGTATCCACTTTGTATCCTTGGGACAAAATTGGGACCAGTAATTGGAACAGGGAAGAATTCTACATAAAAATCGAGTCGGAATGCGCGTCTATGTATTTCTATCACATGCAGCGCGTGGTTAATACACCAGCACGTACGTTCGTTGCGTATACGCGTGCAGATTTACTTGCGTGCAGTGGTTATTGTCTAGTATTGGATCAAGAGGACGTATTAAACGAACATTGTCTAGTATAGTAGAGCACAATTCTTGCACATTGAACAAGTGGCCAGAATTTTGTCAATTGAAATTAGAAATTCATGTTCTTTAACTTCATGTTCTTTAACCTATTAGCAAATCATGTTTTATGACGATTTAAATTACATTCAAGTACCCTATATTCTATAACTTTTCAAAGCGATTTGATCTCTCGGGCGACGAGCTTCGATACGTTTTGAAAACCATCTTCTGTGTTCTGCCAGTTGTTTGAAGTTGAATAAGCTTCTAGAACCAGTATACTGATACCAAGTATTCTCAACTTTAACAGCACTACTAATTACTATAAATTACTTTCATTGAGTGCAGAAAGCTGAATATATTTTAGTCAGTAATAATTGCATGAATCTGGAATCGTCAATTGCAATTGCAAAAGCCACTATCTAAATTATGTGGACCTCGGTTACACTTGTTAAATTTATCCGGGGACTAGAAATTTGTAAATTCTTTCGGCCCGTCAACTCTTTCAGACTAAACGCTAAATAGTTTAAATAATAAATTGTAATTTGAATACATGGCTCTAACTGTCATAATATAACTAAAGAAGAATCTGATAAGGAAGAATTAGTCTGATAACCGACTGTAGAAAGTTAAAACGTATGTGATTAACCTTTCTAGAGTACCTGCCTTGAGTATGATTACTTAAAATTAAGGATATTTTCATTCACTAGTCACAACTCAAAATTCAAAGTAGTGCACGGAATTGCAAGATCGTCGTGGTATGTTTTGGAATGAGGCGAATACCGGAGCGTGATATTAGTGTGATACAGAGCATATATATTATCTAACGATTACCACCCTACCTTGAACCTTCATTCCATAGTGGTGCTGTAATCTATTTTGCACGTGGCCCAAGGAGCATCCTGCATCTTCCAAGTATCACCTGATATTAAATTGTGGTCGTACGATCGAGCACTACGTTGAGCCTTGCTCGCGCACTGATTATTGTGTTTGCGCGCAATGAATTTTGTTTCCACATAACGATAAGGCCTAAGCGTTTGTCTGTTCTGACACTACTGCAAGAACCTTTCGCCTTATCACCTGCCCAAATTTGAGTATTTGCCATTTTCCAGTCCATAAACAAGACCTGAAGTTTCTGAAGCGGCTAAAACGGTAAAATTTCGATAAAAATTCTAAAACAAGGCATCGAGTGTTTCGCATAAACATCGGGTCACTATTATTATAGTTTTTGCATCATTTGTCAGCTACAATTAACAATCGACAGTCTAATTTCAAATGCATCAAAAATAAATTAATATACAGTTACAATTTTCAAATAAGATTAAAATAATCATTGCACTACTAAATTTAAGCCTATAAAGTACACTGTAGCTTAATGGCCAATACACGCTAAGGTCCAATCTCGACTAGCACATTGAAAACAAGTCACTGTCAAACAATTCGTGTGTAAACCCTGCAGAAAATATGCAATCAAATAAACTATGAACTTGAAACATGCTTTAATATTGGAGGATAAACTTAAGTTCATGCACACTAATGCAATCTTCATCTGTTTTTAGTACAAAATTGTGATCGGTGACTTTAAACTGAAGATTATTTGTGAGAAAGGTTTACCGGATTTGTCAATTATCGCTCGTCACTCATGTGATAAGGTTGAAAGCAAATCAACAATTCAATCGCCACTAATGGTTTAAAGCGCCTTAACGTTTAAAAGAAGATCAACTTATAATACGGGTTAGAAATTGATGCAATATCATGCGAATTTCTTACTAACTCACTTTCTTACTAACAGTAGTTTCTAGAAAAAGAACTAAGAGTTATCAACCCATATGTATTTTAATACCATTTTGACGCGGTATTTATACTTTACCTACTTAAATTGGAACTCAATACTTAATGTAAAACCGTACCTTATCTTTCCCGATAACTCCGGACACTGTCAACCAGCTATAAGAGTTAATGTAACGAGAGAAAACTAAATTTATCACCCGGATATCACTGTATATTTATATCCAGTGTAATAATTGTTACACCATGCGGAAACAAAAGAAATTTTTAACGAATTATCATATATCATATATTTAACGAATTATCATATATCATATAGACTTAGCTCACTTATCTTTAAAAAAGATCGGCCAGGAAAGAAAAGAGTAAAAACAACTTCGTTTTATTAAAAACAAATGTTTGGACAACATGCCCTGTAAAAACTTAAAATTCGATATATTGTTTATAAAATAATCTAAATAAGTGCTGCTGTAATAACAATCTGTACTTCATATTGTAATCTTGGACATCTACAAGCTTATCTAATCCAAACCTCTGCGCTAAACTGCTATAAATCTGGATCTTCTTCGTTGCTGTGAGGGACACTCTGGTCGAGGAATAAGTTCTCAACTCTATTACTTAGACTCAGAAAATTTCACGTTCGAATTGGCTAATGGTGGAGCTCTTTGGAATATCAAACTATTCTCAATCTTCGTGAGCGTGTGTAAATCTCTGAAATATTATGGGTTTAGATTACTTGTCGGTTGATGAGTGTTAATTATCATTAATTGAAGTAGACTTATAGAAGATTGTAACAATTTACATTAAACGCAAAACATGTTCCGTGTATTCGGCAGTACGCTCACATGCTGCTACTAAACACCTTTATAAATATATCATCTATATACTCTCATTTATGTAAATGTAAGTATACGGGGTTATTTCAGGAGCCTAAGTTCTGCGCATTAAAAATTTGGACCAAATTGGAACCCAATGCCAGGACCACAAAGAATACAAAGACTTAATGTATTCCTAGGCAAGAGATTGGTTACATAGTGTACAATGTACTTCACACAGTAATGTAGCGTGATGGGTAGATAGTAGAACGTACGATGTAATGTACGATGTATATACGAAAGTGTGTATAATGATGAGTCTACTGTGTATAATATAGTGTGCTTAATAAAGAGTGTACAATGAACATAACACACATGTATATGTCTACTTCTTTACATTTCCGCAATATAAGTGACGTGTGTACACTACCTCTGTATGTAAAGACAAAAGAAGTACTTACAAATGCTGATAACTGTCTGCCGATGGTACCAAATGTGATAACAGCGCTGAATATGAGAGATGGAATCCAGGACCTCAACAGAAAGAAGTCTGGAGCTTTATAACTGAAAGTGTATTCGGTTAGTTAGTGTTAGTTAAGTGGTTAGTAAGTGTTAGTTAGTGATTAATGAGCGTTCTTTGAGTAATTATGGGGATAATTATATGGTTTATGTATATTGTGTAAGTGCATAATACTTCTGAGAACACATGTTCATGTAACAGCGCAGACGATGCGGTGTCTGGAAGGTCCCTAGCTCAGGGAAAACGTCTGCAGAGCTTGCACACTACATTCACAGTACACTTACACACAGTGTACAATTTATTCTAACGCGCACGGGATTTATTTGCAGTGCTTTAAATAGAACAGGTTTACTGTTCTGCAGCTCTTTGCAGGATTCATCACATACTTAATTTACAGAACTTATTAGGCGAAATACGTTAGACTTAAGAGCCAAACTGGTGACACCTTATGTGCAAACGTGAAATAACTTAGAGATTCTCATTCGTGTAAAACAGCTAGATTTTAGAATGTGGACTTATTGAAAACCTGAGTGCTAACAAATTTTCCGCGTGCAAAGTGACCCGAGCATGTTCAGAATTTAATGGAAAGGTTGCTGAAGTGTGTCGATATTCTGCACATAAAATACAGAATTGATTGTATTTACGCATGCATAATCTCCCGAAAATGAAAATATAGGGTAAATGCTGTCATTACATCTATTATCCAATGAAAAAACTCGTAGTTTAAATAGCCGAATCTAATTTATCCGGTAGAAGCCGCCACGACTACTGTTAAAATTTTAAAATTGTACTCCAATTCATTACGCCGACTGCCTTGGGAATGGCAACTCAACTTCGACGAATAACTCAAGTTTCTATGAGTAGCCTGATAAGGAGTCATTCACGCATGTGAATGACTCCTAAAGAAAGGCTCGGTGACCTAATTTTAACATCAAATGAGTATAGAAGTATTTTTTGCTAACCACCAGGAATTTTGCTAACCCTTGCGACTATAACCGGGTATAAATGTTCAGGTATTTACTTAGCTAAACCAATGAAAAAATATTCCCTCATATATATCATTGTCCCCTATATACTATAACAAAATGAGTATTGGTCACATAAATAACAAATTTACCTGGCAAATAAAAACACAATGAGTATATGGGTCACATAAATTTCAGAAATTTACCTGGCAAAATGAAAATGAAATGAGTATATAGGTCACATGAATAATAAATTTACCTGGTAAAACGAAAACAAAATGAGTATATGGTTCACGTAAATAATAAATTTACCTGGCAAAGCCGTGATAGACGAAGAACTGGGAGACGGATATGAAGACGAAGGTTGAGATAAGACCGACCACCAGACCTGATACAGTCCGGTCAAACAGCCACCACATAGTGATAGACAATACACCCAGTGTTACTGACAGCTGTACACTGTTAATGTAGTCCAGTTTCTGTAATAGAGTGTGTGTCAGTTATTCATTCAAACAAACAAACAATTTCGTATCCCTAATGTCCTCTAGTTTTCTTTGAGCAGCCTGTGCATTAAACATGCAGTATATGCTTATATGACGTATGTTGATATACAGAACGAATAATGGCACAATGCCTATTATATATCCTCCGTGTAGCAGGAAGCTAACCGGCGTGCAATGGCCTGATAATCGTGTAGCACAAGCGTGATCTGTGCTGTGTGAAACCAGTGTCACTCACCATACAGGCGTGGTTGATCCCGAAGAAGATGATAGAACAGCGGATAAGGTTCGACCAGTCACACTGCAATACAGGCTTCGTACCGTATATACTGTCAACCTGGGAATCATGGGAAGTAAGTCACACTGCAATACAGGCTTCGTACCGTATATACTGTCTACCTGGGAATCATGGGAAGTAAGTCACACTGCAATACAGGCTTCGTACCGTATATACTGTCAACCTGGGAATCATGGGAAGTAAGGACTAAAGTAGTTAGCCTAATATCCTCAAGTTAAATATTAACATCTCTATGAAGAGTGAAGATAGCAGTTAAACAATAAACCTTTTAAATCTATTGCATGGTAAACACTTTATAATTTGTTTATACTTGAGTAATTCCATGATGTTATGTAGTGTTGTGATCAAGCATATTGTTATTCTTTTGCATATTATGCAGACTATTGCTATAGTACTTACTAGATGCTTATATTATACTTACTGTAATGCTTATATTATACTTACTGTAATAAAACTATCACAGTGCTTTGTTTTATAGATAGTTATTAAAAGCAGCACAAAATAATTCAATTTGGATTGCGGTAATTATTCGCATTTAGATGAGTTAATCAACAAGCAATGAGGAAGTAATTAGACAGACGTGTGGTGAATTGAGCGAGGGATGAATTGGTAGTAACACCGAGCTGCAGGTGTTAATTTAGACCATGGTCAGTGACAATCGTCCTGTTTTTCTTTGTTGTACCATGGGTAGTTTGTTTAGACGCAAAGCCTCGCGTTCCAGGCACATGCGACTCGCCTCTGAGAATGAATTGGAGCCTAACAACGTCACACCTCTTGCTAGACCTACACTTTTGGTTACTCAACCTTCATATCAGAACGTGGACAGCAATCGCCGCATGTTTAGTTTAGAGGATCTGGTTGACAGGGCTGCGCAGACACCACCAGCTACAACGGCGCAGGAGCTAGCAGAGCGACACGCCCTACATAGCAGTGCCGTTCAGGAGATAGCAGGGAGACAGGCAGTGATGCATGAGAGGGTTGTGCGGCTAGAGAAGAAGTTAGGAAAACAGGAGATGTACTGCAAACAGTTGGCCGGTATGATGAGGAATGATACCAGAAGACTTAACAAACAAATTGCAGAGCTACAGCACAAGGTTAAATTCCAAGATAAGACTACGAATCTGTTTCTAAATTATGTTCTAGATCAGATACATTCAAGTTCAAATAAGCATCTAGATTTTTTCTCACGGTAGCTTAATCGTGTGCCGATAAATAATTAGTGAAATATTTGCAAAAGAACTTTGTACTACGTGATTGAAAGTATGGTTAGAGGAAGAATCATATAAATCTTTTTCAGGTTGAATTATACGAGCACCAATTACAAGATTCCACCTCAAACATGTTTACTGACGTAAGCTACAACTCACACCCATTTGTGGAAGATCTATTCCACTCAACAGTTCCGAACAATATCCACCTCTTACAGATCTCCCCACCTAACCCTCAATCTATTACCACTTTGCCTTGTTCCATAGAACAAGCGAGTGTTGCAAGACGCACCAAGTGGGAGATATCAGCCACACAGCACTCACTGGCCAATCACCCTGAGGTAGGTTGGTGTGCGTACTACGGCGATCAGAAGGGCTTTACTTGTTGCTTGAAATCACAGAAGATTATCAGCGCTGTGAAGGACTACCAGGATTTTCTTCAGAAACTTGCAAGTGGAAAGTCTAAGCTGTGACTGAATTGGATCTCGATTTCATTATCGATGTTTGCTAATGATGTGCGTTCCGGCGCATAGCAACCAAAATGCTAAAGAGTTGAATGGTTTTTATAAAGTGAAAATGAGCGGTTTTTAATTATACTGAATTACTATTAAGTTTTTATCCTAAGAACCAAGATGGGTGAATGCCGAGGTAGATGGTCTTACAATTGGTATCATAGTCTTTGTTCAGACAATGGTTAAAGTTTTAATTCTGTTAATGAAAACGATGAATTCTTTTTTTTGATAATATTACTCAACAGCTGCCCAGTAATTCTGTAATTTGAGCAAGGCCACATCAAAAAACGGTTGTTGCACGATAAACACGGAATGTATGCTACCAGTGAAACTTTAAATGCTAATATCACCAGCAGAACTTCACAACCTACAATAAGTTGATTTTTAGACAAAATAGTACCTTTTTGAACTTGGAAAACAGTCGGTAAAATCTAAATTGAAATGGAAATATGTAGTAAAAACATATAAAAATGTTAATTACTTAACTCTTAACTGTTAAACTCTTAACTGTTATTGTGTTTACTTACGGTGGGATAGAGCATTCCGACACAAAGAGACAGCACTCCAGCGGCTATGGGAACCCACCATGCAGATGACGCCATGTCATTCAGTAACTCTGTCGGTAACGAAGTCACCTGTTGACGGGGAAATATATGTCACCAGTATGTTTCACCAATTCATGTCATCAATCAGATCAACCATACACGTCAGAATTCTTAAAGAGGTTCGGAAATTTTTGTGACATGTGACAGCCTTTGGCAATATTGACTGGTCAATGTCAATGTTCAGGACCTGGGAGAGGCTGATTGCGGATTTTACAACTCTGTTATTGGGGTGGGGGCGGCCGCAGGGTTGCGACCCAAAGAACGGAAAAATTGTGTCCCAAATTGAAAATTGCTGTAGCATTCGGTTCTATTCAGTATGTTGCGTACACAAAGCGTAAAAATTTAGGCCATGCAAAGGTTTTGATATTATTATAAGTATAAACGATCAGATTAATTGAACTCTTTTGACCAGAAAATGCCAGGTACCCTGGTAAAAGCGTCCTAAAAGCTAACATGTAAAAATTTTATAAACATAATAAAGTCTTCAAAGTTTCAAACCACATACCGAAGAAAAAACTAAAACAGAATCAGGAGAAAACAGCCCCTAATTTGAGATATACTGTGAAACCACTTTTGTGTTGTATTACTTGTCAGGTTGTTACTGGGGCCCCGGGCCTAATGAGAATTTCCGCGAAGCGAGATATGAAATTTCACTTAGGGGTCAACTTCAACTTACCTCTCTCTGAATCAGCAATGTAGAGAACAAAAGTGAGAATACAACTCCGGCAAGAAACAAAACCGCAATCCTGAGCGGTAACTCCGGTTGGGAACTTAAAGTTGACATTCTGAAAGAAAATATTTGTAAAAAAGAGTAAGGGCGCTAGGCTACGCGATTCATGAAATACGCCAATAGTGGAAATGGCTCTTCGTTTTTGTTGTTAGACTTGTGTTAAGGGCAAATAAAAATCACAAGCAACTTTGGGTAATCTTATGAGTTGCACGATGCTATGTCGAAGGTAATTCTAAAAGAAGCGATATCATAGAAATTATAGACTTATGTAGAGGGTAAAACTTTATGTAATCTTATGAGTTACAAGATGTTGAAGGTAATTCTAAAAGAAGCGATATCATAGAAACTTAAGACTAATATAGAGGGTAAATAAAAAATTATATAAACTTTGTGTAAACTTATGAGTTAAGTGATGTTGAAGGCGATTCTAAAAGAAGCTATATCATAGAAATTTGAGATCGTATAAATCGCACAAGTAAAATTCATCGAACGGATTGGCATCGAACGCGGAACGGATAAACAGATTCATTTTTATTTTCACTGAAATGTTAGTAAGGCGTTATACATGAACAAGCCAATTTAGCAAACACCGACGGAGCGTGAGAAAAATGGAACAGACGAGTAAGGCAACCTAAAATAGAAAGATATCTTGTTTGTTTCAAAAGTATGTAGGGATACTGAACGGCATGCCATTCGAAAATGTCTGTAACATATAGGACGCAAATCGGCAAAAAATCCGAAAATTGGTAAACGAAGAGTTCTGACAAGGTACAGTACAAAGTACAAAATGCTTCGAAATTGAGACCGAGGATGATAGAGACTTAGACCTGCCGTATATCGCGTTAAGTTCACACAAAGAATTATCGAACGGTTATCCAGTGCCGAAATATAAATAAAGTATCGTTCTTGTTCAAGACGTAGTGCGCTGTGGACTAGGACTGAATCCCAGAATGCGCGGCGTTGTGGACGCGGTACGCGTACTTTTTAACATTTGATACGCTTCGTTGTCGGTAGACGGATGAAATCTCGTCAACCGCTTTGCAACGTCTAACAATAAAATATCACAATAAAGTTTGTCTCACGTTGTGACCTTGTCGCGGTGATACCCGACTCACGCAGCTAAAGCTGAACGTTAGACGGATATAATCTCGTCAAGTTGTGACCCTTTTCAAAAAAATCTTCAAAAATTTTAAAAATTTAAAAAAACTCTGGGGGGCGTGGCCGCGTAAATCATACAATCATAAATTGTATGATTTACAATTTACATTTGATAATTGAAAATATTTCGATCTTGATTAAAGCCAATATAATAAAACTAGAACTTTACAAAAATTAAAACCAAATTCAATAATATATCATATCAAAGGTGTTCATTGACGAGATTATATCCGGTTACCGTTCTAACGTTCAGTTTTAGCTGCGTGAGTCGGGTCAACGGGCGATGCGCGTCTAGAATTTCTTCGAAATTCGCCAGGCCAGAAATTCGCCAGGCCAGAAATGCGTAACAGCGCGTGATGGCCGCGACAGTAGGTTATCAACCTACAAGAGTCGGGCCGTATCATGTCACCGCGACAAGGTGTTTACGCCGCGCGCAGCGGTTACTACGCAGCTGCTTGCTGTAACGCAGCTGCTTGCTGTATAAACCGTGAACTAGAGCTGCAGCCCTTTTGCGCGCGTGTCGGCCCAGAATAAAAATATTAAAATGTTGGGAGGGTATGCGCGCTGTCGTAAAATCATGACAGTGCAGCTGCAGTTAACTGTAAAATTTAGTGAAGAGGATTAAAAGAAGATATAAAAAGAGGGTTCTGGTTTGAATGCAAATGCATGAAAATGGAAAACTGTTTCACTTTTGTAGGCTTAAAACTTATTGTCGCGGCCATTGTGTGCTTGACCAGATGATATCCGTCTACCGTTCTAACGAAACGTTTAGCTTTAGCTGCGTGAGTCGGGTATCACCGTGACAATTGTGTGCTCTCGCGCAGCGCATTTTAAAGTCAAATTTAAAAAATAAAAATAATTTTATGGATTGCAATTACTGTCAAACTGAATGGGAGGAGATAAATATCGTTTTATTACAAGTAGTAGTAAATAGTTACCATCTAGACCATTGATGATTGACTTAGGAAAAAGTTACTGAATTACAACAAATTGATGTGGTCCTGGTGTGCATATCTGGTGCAAATTCTTGATTCCTGGTGCGGGGTGCAACCCTCTGATTCATAACTTATACGATATTGTACTATATGGTATATAAATAAAAATAAAAATAAATAACAAATAATGATGCCAGCATCATCACACCTTATCTCTCAAAGTATCTTAAAAGCTTTAAAAATTCAAAATAAGAATAAAAATACCAAAAGTTTACTGTTTAATCCTAATTAATGTTAATAAATCTTTTTCTGGCTGCAAAAGGGTTCTCCTTGAGAAATTCATTATGTCTCATTTTATTCTCAAAATAACTCCCACTTTCAATACGATTTAAGACCTCATCAGAAATATCCCAAAAGTTCCCACTACTGTAGATTCCTAAGGCTTTAGTTTTGCTCTTAAACATTTCCAGATTAGATTTAAAAATATTTAGATTTAATGCAGTCTTCACCTCTA
This sequence comes from Mnemiopsis leidyi, assembly GCA_000226015.1. Lineage (NCBI taxonomy): Eukaryota > Metazoa > Ctenophora > Tentaculata > Lobata > Bolinopsidae > Mnemiopsis > Mnemiopsis leidyi. The sequence continues at coordinate 194,601 of JH153334.1, forward strand.
TGGGTAGCTTATTCCAAACAACATTACCCTATCATTTAAAAATTCTTACGAATACGATTAATCTTGAAGCTTTACTCTTCCCTGGCTTACATA
>JH153336.1:2507-36702 GCA_000226015.1 Mnemiopsis leidyi
CCATCACAGTACTCGTCCAACCATTTATGGATTAATTGCAACCATCCTTAACACTGAAAATCACAGGAATGCTTCAGGTATTGATTTCTTTATTTGATTGTTCTTTGAAAATGTGTTCACAACGCAGCCTACTTCGCTAAATAAGGAATTGCCCTTTAAAACAACTACCGTTCCGACCATTCTTTTTAAAATCATGAATAATCCAGATGCAGAAAATATAAGCACGAATTTGCCTTCAGCCAAAATGTTGTTTCATCGCACACACCTTAGAGAAGTAACGTAGACTATGCATTTCTTGACTTGAATACCTAAAACCCAACCCAACGTGCCACAAAATTTAAATTGAGCAAAGCGCGTTATTTAGCCAGTCAAATGCAATTTTTTATCTTATGTTAAGTTCAAGAGACTTAGTGTGGTGTGTAAAACTGCTACATCAGTGGATTTACTTGACAAGAGTTGATCACTCGCTCTTAACTCTTATCAATAAGCGATTAGACGCTGGATGACATGCAACATCGGTCACGTGACCAGCAATGGATCACGAAAATGAGTCTGCGCGCGCATCTTGCGCGTTTGCTTGCGCCCAAAATCCAAGAATCGGAAGTTCGCGCGTGCGATACGCCACACCGTAAGAGTTGACCTCTTTCATTACCCTAATTAGGGTAATAACTTAGGTCTAATGAGCCAGTGGGAGCCTAATCTGTATTTTCAGAATTTACTGCAAGTAATAAACTGGCCAGACGAACAGTTTCTAGTGGAGTATAAAGACTCCTCTCTTACTGCTACAAAATCGAGAAGTTTCGCAATCTCCACTTCCTCCAATATCTTGATTAAGTGCCCAGTGGCTAAAATCTCATCTGTTCATCTGACTTCTGAGGGCTGAGGCAAGGACAGTAATTTGTGAGGATTTTGCACGTTTTGTTTCAGCGTCAATCTGATAAATGTTTGAAAAAATCGGAATTGAGCAATATTGTCTACTGTAGTGTATGTGATATTGCTAATTTCTATACAGTATCGATATTTTAGCTACAGGCAGAGGGCTAAAGCTACAGGCAGTTTGGCTGGCAGTTATCTAATATGTTAATTGGATAATACTGAGCCGACATGTAAGATCATTGCATTATAGAGTATATACTCCCTCTCCTAACAGGAAGTCAATGACTTAACTCATGCGTCACGTAGCTTTTGTGCTTAAGATAATTGTGCTCAGTTCTATTTAGGCTTTTCAGAGTTGGTCACTTGTCCTAGACAGAGTTCTATGCACCTTGCAAGCTTAGCTCTTGGTGACTCCCTGCCAGTGAGTTTATGAACAGGGGTGTTGCCAGGAGAGGTTCCGACTGGGAATTCTGGTCCGATATGTAAAGAGAGTTCATGTTATTCCTTTGATAATGTTCACTAGTCTTCGAATACATTTTATGAATTCTGATGTCTTCCTTGTCTCCTACGAAACAAAGATACTTGATTCCTGACTAATGAAGAGCACAAACACACGATAGAGGATCTTGTAGATGTAAGATTGCCCACAAGGACGAACCTGGGAAAACAACTAAACACCGGGCATAACCACAAATTTTACTAATCTACAGAAGAAGAAGAACACATCGGTAAAAATATTCGGATAAGCAACTATAACTATAAGTTGGGACTTTTATGATCGGCCGACTTTCATGTCTGACTTTGTCCGACCCTCAGGCTTCATTCGAATTTACGAGATGATATCCCTGGCCAGCCACTTTAAACCATCTACTACGGAAAAAATTGGTAAGAAGCATAAGGTTTGTGTATAATGTCCCTCAGGCCTAGTACTCCATTTCTTAAATTTTGTGTATCCTCAAACCCCTGGCACAGAACCCTTTCTGCCTCAAAGACTCCTCCGACTTCAAGCAACGACTGGAATTCTCCCTCAACCCCTCCTTCCCCTACCACTGCTCCCTTGATGTACAAGCCCTCTACACCTCTTGCGACATGCGCCTTGCCACCAAAACTGCCATCACTTCCTTCGAGCAGAATCCTGGACTCCTCCCCTCAAATCTCAACTCGACACCCTTGGAACCCTCATAACCTTTTTCTTGGACAACTCCTGGTCTCCTACCTGGAATTCAACGGCTGCTTCTACTCCCAGGACGAGGATGGAACCATGGGATTTCCTCTCATCGTCGAACTCGCCGAGATTAGACTTGCAGCGGTTGAAACTTTGGCTCTATCTCGTTTTCTGATTCTCCGTCATCCTACTCCCACTTCTTTGAGGACGGCTGTGCCGCTGTTGAGCATTTAGAGACAAATATCACGCAAAAACCTACCTATCCTTCCTTAATCCCTAACAGAAGACCTTAATTTCACCATGGAAACCCTTCTCTCGACGGATCCTTACCCTTCCTCGACGTTTACATACACCCTGACAAGTCCACCTCCGTCTACAGAAAACCTACTCATACCAACCTCTACACCACTATTTCCTCCAAGAACATGCGATCTCTAACACGACGGGCTTACAACATCTGCTCTCTTCAACACTTGAACTCGGAACTTCAGACGGTCAAACACATCTGCCTCCTCAATTGCTTTCCTCCACAACAGATCACCATGATCATGGAAGAAGTTCGGCGTAGATTTCTCGACCCCATCCAGACGATATACTCCTAACAGACAGGCTCCCAACCAATCCCTCCCCAAACCCCTAAAGAAAATCCTTGGTCAAGACGACTTCAAAGTGACACACTCCTCCTCCACTACCCTTCGGAACCCCCTCACAAAGACCTCCTCACCTCACTCCCTACACCATCTACGAAATCTCCTGATTGGACTGCAACTCTACCTACAATGGACAGACTTACAGACCTCTCATACACCCCATGAAGGAACACGAACGCTGCCAGAGACTCAACAACGCCTGTGACGAGACCCTCGACAAAATAAAGTCTGCCCCTGCTCACCACTCCCTCACTACTGGACACAGAATAGCTTAGAACATCATATTAACATCCTCAAATCCACAATTTCAACTTGTGGGGTTTAGTTTGGCTTAAAAACTGGACCGACATTGGTCAACATTTGAGCATTTCCTAGCCTATTATGAATTTTTCGTAAGACTGATAAGTGATAATGCAAAGGATCGATGGCTTTTTCATTCGGGACCGGCTTTTAACAAATAGTAAATTGCTTTACGGGCAATGTCCCCAGGCCTAAAATGCGTGAGAGCACGTGATGGCCAACCAACAATAAATTGTTAAACATTTGATAATCGTCTACACGTATTTTCAGTTTCAAAATTCTTATGAACAATCGCTCTTTTGCAGATAAAGCCTCTTGCTGATTGAAATATAATTGGTTAGCCTCAGGCGCAACACAAGTTGGTAGGATGGATTCTTTTCATATGGAATTGGATGGGGGGATTTTGGAGCGTGCCATGTCTGGCAAATTCAATTGCCATTGAATTGGAACACAAATTTCAAACATAAAACCGTATAAAACAAGGATATTCCTATTTCATGTCATTCAAAGTCTAGCCATGTAAGTTTTAGTTATGATCTTGCAATTCAGAAAAACTAACTCTAGCACCTAGATGAGAAATGTCGACTTACAGTAGAAGAGAATACACGAACAGTAATCGACGAGAGGAACGCAGCAGGAACAACAGGGAATACAGGGACCTGGACAGTAGAGTGGAATGTTTCAAGTGTAAAGAAGTGGGTCATGTCGCAAAAAACTGCACAAGACGAACCGTGACTGAAAATGAGTTGCTGTACGATGTGGATCGTGTCAAGGTCAACTTCAGACACTCCAAGTTCACCGAAGTAAGGGTAACTTGCCCTGAGTTCATGTGTGCAAAATGTAAACATGAATTACGTCGTCATATCATTATCAACGGTGAATGTGGTTCAAATTTCTTGGAATTTTACAATAGAAAGCAAAAATGTGGCTGCATTATGATTGAACCCATGAAAAGAATTCAACCGGTAGACGAGTTTAAAGACTTAGGGCTGGACCAGCAACTCCAGGAAAACATTACAGAAAAATCTCGTTGCGGTTTTTTAGCACCAACTCCTATACAACGCTACGCTCTTCCCATCATAACTGAGGGATTTGACGTGATGGGAATTGTGCCCAGACAGGAACAGGCAAAACCGCGGCTTATACTATCCCCATGGTCAAGTTTATAAAAGATCGGGGTCACAAAAAGAATCCCACAGACTCGGAAACACCACAGAGACCAGAGGTTCTCATTCTAGCGCCTACTAGAGAGCTTGTTGCACAGATTGATGTGACGACAAGGAAACTTACTAACGGTATTGATCCTGCCATTGGGGTGTGCATGGTTTACGGAAAAGATGTCGAGGAAAAAATTCGTGAAGGATGCAATATTTTAGTAAGCACCACGGGAAGAATATTGCAGCTTATCGAGCAAGGGCTTGTTACTTTGGATAACATCAAATTTTTAGTTTTGGACGAGCTTGACAAGATGTTGGATATGGGGTTTGGACCAGATATTGAAACAATTTTAGAAAAGACTGGCATCCCCTCAATGGAAAATCGTCAGACCCTTCTATTCAGCGCTACCTTTAGATACGATCTCAGGCTTATTGCAAGAAAATGTCTGAAAAGAGACCATAATCTTATAGTGGCGGAAGGGATTAACTTGGCCCAACCAGTCATAGAGCAACAATTTTACATGATCGAAGATGATGCAGATGATAATAACAGAATGAAAAAGTATAAGTATAAAATTAATGAAGAAAAGCTGACACAGTTAAACGAATTTTTACTGGAACTCATGCTAGAGGATGACCAATCCTTTTCGAGCCATCACTGTTGGAAAACTGAAGATAACGACAGGAGAAACAGTAGCCGGAGGCCAACCTTAAAGGACTACTTACTTCATGTGCTAGGAAGGTGCTCTAAAAAGAAAATACTCATTTTCGTTGAGACGCGAGAAGCAGCAGGGGAAATTGCGAAAAGAGTTTCCAAGTTCCTATTTCTTCACTTAGCAAACCTTTTTGCAACAAATTTTGAAAGCCATTCGACTCCAACAAGATATGATTACGATACTATGAATAGAATTGCGATCAATTGTGGAGCAATCGAAATGAGTAGGAACCTTAAGCAACATGACCGAAAGAAAAATTTAGATCAATTTAAAGACGGGGTGTATCCTATCATGGTTTCCACCAATGTTTTAGCAAGAGGAATCGACATAGTAGGCGTCACGCATGTAGTAAACTTTGATATGCCAGTAGATCTACGGAGGATCCCAAGAATCCTGGAAAAGGACCGGCAAGCATATAACGACAAAGAAATTGATGCGATGCCAGTGCGAAATCAATACGAGGAATATATTCATCGAATCGGGAGAACAGGTCGAGCAGGAAATCCTGGTAAATCTATTTCGTTTTTTCAACGAAATAAAGATAAATATCTTGCCACTGATTTGGTTAAAATGCTAAGTGAATTAGACCAAGATGTTCCAAAATGGTTGGAAGAGATAGCTGGGCAACAGGCAATTATACAAGAAGAACTTCAGTCCCTCATTAACAGACGTCTCGTAAAGTTACGTCAAGATGAAGCTGTCGAAGGGGAGGAATTTGTAAAAGTAAAAAACGAGCAAGAGAAAGAGGAACAGTTGAAAAATATTCTTCAAACCATTTTTAAGAAAGGTGATAAAACCTTTTGGAATCGGAACCACAAATGCCCAACGAAATATTACCCAGGTCAAACTCAAAGTGGTCATAGATTCCTTGAGTATTTATCTCATATGCTAGGAGTTTGTGCTTACGAAAAAATTTTAATTTTCGTCGATAATGGGAAAGTAAAAAAGGTGGCAAAACTTGTTTTTGAACATCTCCTTGGTGTTTTTGTGACTAACTTCAAAGTTCATGAAGGAGTTAAACTTGACGAGCATGAACTTAGTCGTATTGACGATTTTCATGTACTTTACGTAGACGAAAAGATAAACCAATCGGACCAAAAAGACATAGTCAACAAGTTTGAAGAGGGGAAAAACCCGATTTTCGTTTGTACCAACGAAATTGTCCGAGGAATCGATTTAACTGGAGTAAGTCACATCATTAACTATGACTTGCCACAGGACTTCACATACTTTCCAAAATTTCGAACTTCCAAAGATAACACTAAAAGTAAACAGTCGGCTGCGAAGAACCTACTTCATCGGATTTGGTCAGGGAAAAAGGATAAGTATGGTGGCGTAGGTGAAACGATTTCGTTCTTCCAGCCCAATGTACACGACAAGTTAGCAAAACCGCTTTTAGAGATGCTCCGTAAAGACCGCAAACTCAAAATACCACGGTGGTTGTTAGCCCTTGTGGATAAACAGGATCAGGAAAGGCAAGCTAGGCTTGGAGCAAGTTCCTCGGCAACACACGTCAGAGAAGAATGGGATGAAGCTGGTGGAGTGGGTGCTCAGGAGCTCTGGGGAGACGCTGACTAAAATTGTCAGGTAACTGACTGGATGTTAGGGGTTTAATGACGCTCGCTGAGTCTGGTGGACTTTGCAAGAAGGGTGACAGTTCATGGAGTTGACTTCAATACACAATAGCACTAAAATCACTAAGAAATGTTGTACCAGAACTAGAAGTCTATTTGCTTGATTAGTTGTGTGGTGGTCATTTTGTGTTTATGTTAAGTACTTGATTTATATAATAGCCGGCATTAACACTAAGCAATGATAAACAGTAATTAAAGGCTAGGCTTTGATGTATAGTGTAGACTGTAGACAAATATTCTGTTTTATTTTCATCTAATTTTTAGTCTTACAACCGCCCTAACAAAGTTAGTGCACTACTTCACCTCATAGTTTTACACTTTTTGCGTACCGATGATGAGAATAATAGACACCTTTTCGTTATAAAATTGTATTAATTTACTTAATCATAAGCATGTATATGTATAAATGTACAAAATCGTTTCACTGTGCTATTCCTTAAACATCCTCAATCCAAACATCAAATCAATAACCTAATTAGTGAAACAAGCAGTTCTGCAGTAAATAATTATTGCAAGTTCATATTATAAACTGTTTTTTAATTGTCTCCTTTAAATTGAAGTTGGAAAATGTCATTGATCGGCTGTTCCTAATTAATACTTACAAAATTAAACGCCGTAAACTTACAGTAGAGATTATAGTACTGAACTCGGAAATGCAATCTAAAAGTAAACAGCGAAGGAGTTTTGAAGACATAAAATTATCAGGGAGTTTCGACTACTGAGCCAAAGTTTTACTAGCCATAACAGAATTATGAACATCTTGATCTCGTCAATACGATTTTTAAAGTTAGAAACTAATTTTGAAAATTTTTGGTGTACTGCGAACTTTCCTCCCCGCACAATTTCACATCTGTACAGCTATAAAACTATCTCACAATGTATCGCATATTAACATTGAATTTAAACTCAAGTAAAAAAGCGTGAAGCATATTCTCTATTGATAAGAATGGAGGTCATTAAGGATAACTACAATAACGAAACATGTTTTACTAATACTTATTATAAGTAGAGACTCTTCAAGAGCACTACTAACAGTTTGTGTATCAAATTTGACCTTTATGCCAAACAATTATAAAAATTATCTTAAGTAAACTAATATAATGAAGTGTTAAAGTGACGTAGATCAATCTATAGTCTATGATTTGGACGTTGAGCTGGGATCTTGTCCATCTTTAGGCAGATACATATCAAATTCATTAACGTCAATGTCCTTGATATCGTTAAGAGAAGAAAGTGCGTCAATTACCAGCTTACTCTGATCGTGAGGGGACGCATTTGACTGCGATGTTAAAACGTCACGCGTTGTGACATCGCGTGAGGTTGTGATGACGTCACGTGGCGATGAAGACACGTGGGAAACGCGCGGCACATCACGTGGGGACATCTCCGGAGCACGTGTAACGACAGGTGAGAGTTGAGGAGGGTGGTTTGGGTTGGAGACAGGGGTGGAGACGACAGTGCAGGGGGTGGGAAGTGGAGAAGAGGTTGTCTTCATCGGGAAAGAGGGAGATGTTACTGCAGACTGCTGAAAGAAATTCTTGAGTTAAAAACCATAACAGCGCTAAGCAAACTATAACTATAAATCATCGTTGAATTTTGAGCTAAGATTTCTGTTCTGGTATGGTATCTTTAAAAATTTCCACGAAAATATTTTTGAAAATTAAAATTTCCGTACGCACTTGGACAGGTCCGCCTGGATAAAAGGACTTGTGTTCAACTTTGACTAGCGGAGGCTGTTCGTAAGGGGACCTGCAAGGATAGGAGAGATAGCTGGCAGCACGAGGGTAGAGACAGCTGGAGCTCGAGGAGGAGGGAGGGGCAGGAAGGTGGGGCCGGAACACCGGGTCGTTCGGTCTCATGTACCTGGGTTAGAGTGGAGTTAGATCGACCATCGAGAGTAGAGGTGACTGAAGAGCTCCGTTTTTTGGGTTCGATGAAATATCTTATTTGGTGTTCTTATCCTTGTAACTCAAAGTTTAACGAAGTTTCATGAAAATTGGTCGAATAACTTACCCAGCGAGAATTGAGGGGGTCGAGTAAACAGACGCCTCAGAGGCTAGGAATATACGGGAATTGGGTAGCTCGGTGCAGGAGCTGAGAGTCGATGGAGGACCCTGGAGGGTAGGAGTTAGACTTGGGTTGTTAAAACTTGGCTGTAAAACAGCAGACTGTTAAAGATGGGACATAAGCTGAAAAAGCGACGATATTCAAGTTCAAGATCAAATTTCTAGCTTCTTTTTCGGGAAATCTCACCTCAGAAGAGACGGTGTTGGTGGGGAAAGAGCTGACCGGACCTCTGTACCGGAACTGGCAGGGCTGTCTGGAACTTCCGACATCACTACCAGGAATTGTGCTGTCCGGGGACATACAGGCGTTCTGGAGCGAAGTTTTGTTAAAGAATTTGTGTTGGAAGATAAAAAAGCAATAATTTCTGCCAATTTGATTTCCGAAGAATTTTAAACTTTTAAGCGATGATAAGTTCCTCACCTGCTGGGACATGAGAGCCCGAGTGTTTGCTGTAAAGTCGTGGTCAGGGTTCAGAAGGGCTCTCTTAGCTAGAGTCTCGATCTCATGGGGCAGCCTCTCAGTAGGTCTCTTCAGGTGTTTCCTCTTCTTGGGACGGTATTTGTACTCAGGGTGCTGTTTCTTGTGGATCATCCTTAACCTCTCTGACTCCTGAGGTAGAACAGATCGTTAAATGTCAACACTGCACACAGTTATCGAGTGTTGAAGTCAGAAACAAGACAGATGTGCTCTTTAACTTGTTTTCATGCAGATAAGTCAGGAAATGAAACTCTCAATGGGTTACAATGGAGATAAAATCATTTCACAGAGCCTAAAACAGATCAAGTTCTCGAAGGCAAACCTTGATATAAGGGTGTTTGTCCGTTTCACTGAGCATCCTCCAGAGTTTTCCCAGAGTTTTGCTGAGTTCTGCATTGTGGAGGTCAGGATATTGGTCAGCTAACTTTCTTCGTGCGCTTTGTGCCCAAACCTGAATCGGGGATTGTTAATACGGGCATAATTCTTGAACGCAATGAAATGATAAATTCAATTTGAAAACTAGTAAAATCTAAACATTAGTTAATATGCAGCTGTAAGTCACGGTCACCAAGCAACTCAATACAGCTTAAGTAGATTCCGTTTTATCATCCAATAAAAACATAAAATCTCGCGATTCCCCAAACTGTTGTCAGAGTAACTCTAACTGTATAAAATCCGTGACCCGACTACAAATATGTCACAATTCGTGCTGTGACAACTACAAATATGTCACAATTCGTGCTGTGACAAGTTTTACACGGAACCGACAACAAGACACGACTAGAATAACGACCTCTTAGAGATGACGTGTTGGACTGCAGACACAACTAACTTTTCGATTAAAAACGGAGTGTCAGAGGGATACAGAGTACAGGGACGGAATGGAGCTATCCTCTGAAGACAGGTAAAGGTGGAGGGCCGGTACATCTGATATCGATGACCAAGAGAGAATATGCCAAAGTGAGCCAGCTACCGTTCTTTGGCCAGACAAGCTGAGACAAATCCATGTCGAGCGAGAAGGAGAAAGAGTTGTATAAATATAGATGTACGGTTTTAAAATGCGATCACGGCTGGTCACGGTGGGACGTTAGCCTTGTGTGTGTAGGCTATGATAGCCTGGACCGTCTGTGTGTGACTCCGACTAAAAGTTTTGCAATTCTCCAATGTCCATGAGTCATAGTGCCGTACGTGACATTAAAGATATGACGTAGAAACTGTTTTTAAATAATCATGATAAATATCTTGATCAGCTTGATAAAAATCTGAACAAGCAGTTTTTTAGATTAAAGACTTAAATACGGGCCCCGACTACGCCCTTTTGCCAACACCACAAGAAACATAGAGCTATGTTAAATATGTTATCACATGTTAGATATCTTGATACAGACTCTAGATAGAGCGAACTAGCGGACACTCCCCCGCACCAACTGTTAAACGCAGGAACATGCAGAGTCGAGAGAGCGGTGGTTGTGTGACAGTTTTAAACAATCTTCTGAAGATCGGGATGGTCGCTAACAGACGACATCAGCGTCGACACAGCACTCTCATCCTGTATTGCTTAGACTAGTAGTAGACTACTATAGGTTTTATAATGTAGAGATTCGGATCGCTGGATTCTTTATAGTTACTGTTAGCATAAGTTTGATACGATAGCTGACTGGAGGTAATGATTGCTAAAGTTGTCGAAACTGGCCTTGAAGCAGTAACCAGGAAATTTAAGTGAAGATCATCTGTTCTACTATTATTCTGAGGATCATTTTGTTTGACATGAAATGTTTGACTCATTAAATTCTACTTGTTACTTTTTCTTTTGAATCTTCACACACAATTCGAAATTTGATCGATATTTGACAGTAGATGCTTGTTATCACATTCCAATTTGGTAAGATTCTTAACTGCTATTCTTTCAATGTCTCATTTCAATGTACGCAGTTAACGCCCAAAACTACAAATAAATCAAAATGACGCTAATTTCTGAAATCAAGACGCAGACTAAAAACTTCATATCACGTGACACACTTCCATCCACCGAGTACAGAGGTGCAGTTACTTCTCCTTTAGTTTCCAGCTCTTCCATCATGTAGAGCAGGGAGATCATGATATGCAGCGCTCGCGTGCCAAACTCAGCACATGACAGCTGCTCCTTCATAAACTAAGTAGAGCACTGCCCGACAGTTGACATGTCTACATGACAATCATGGTAAGCAGATTTGCTTCGGCACGCGCTTCGACAATCTTTGTCTGCATTTACGGATAATTTCGAGAATATCTGTCTATATTAAGAAGTTTGACGGGCGGTTACAAAATTTTAGAATTTTTTACAATTTTACAGGTGCATGCAAAATTGTAGAATGACCATAGACTGTTAACTAGAGTTGGTATTAAATACAGATTCCAGAAGTATAAAGGACGGAAAACCAAATTCTTGACATAATTTAAGTCCATAGCATTAGCTAATACAACTAAAAATTTAATGATGATGTTTTAGTAACGGAATCAAACAGCTTCATGTACTTCGTGTCAGGTATAAGTGGTTCACATGGTACCAACACCACAGCTTTTAAACTCTTTAACTTATGAATGAAGATCTTACCGATATAAGTAATTGAAGCAATAAAACTGCAACAGCTTACAGCCTAACTTTCTTTGAATGATATATGGATTGTGAACACTGGACCGAGAGTAGAAGGTGAGAGGATGGTTTGAGGTTCCTCATTTCTGATAGATTATACGATAATGAAGAAAGAGTTGTACTAGTAGTTAGCTTAGAAATAGAAAAGAACAGATTGCAAACCTACAACCTGATAGTAACAAGATGATATCTCTACAAGAAATTATGTTCGATTTCTGAATCATTCTTTAGCAACCATGACTTCAGGAGAGAGCATGAGAATCAACTGTTTTAAAACGGCAACTTTCCAAACACAAGGAAAGTTCTTTCTCACGCTGCCCCGATATCAAGTCCCAATATTTTACTTCTCCTCCCACTAGCAATTGTAGTCTATTAGTCGCGATAAGCGCTGGTTCTCCACGAACATCTGTGAAGTCTGCTAGCTAGCGGCAGTGCAGGAGAGAGGGTCCATCCCACGCACTTGTTTAGCAATGCGAGCTGTTGGAGCACCAGCAGTTAGAAGTGCCGACCTCCCCGTATTTCCCACCAACTGTCACCGTGTATATGTATTCGTATATAGGCGCGGGTGTGTCGTGTATAGCCCCGCTTTATCAATATCAGGATGTATTCCTTCCCCACCCTCCCCCGCACCAACTTGTATAGCCTCCCTCCCTGCCTCCCCCTCCCCCGCTGTCTGCCCGACATGCAGCACTTGTCCGAGCCTGCTTGTACAGCTGCTGCTCGTGTCGGAACTCAACGAGAACTGGCTGTTGTTATCGGGCCGCTCTATTATTAACTACATAAGTATAGCAAGTATAGTGGGAGTGACAGTGGGCCAGGCCCAGGAGGAGAGAGGAGGAGGAGCTGATGTGCACTCTATAACTCTCTGTACTTTTGTATTAGACCGCGGAAAAAGAAACAAGTGTACGCATGACGTGATATTGATATCGTGGGAGTTGATTGTATGAACGTAACTTACACAAAACACATGTTCTAAAGTGACGTGATTTTCAGCTTGAATCTATAGAGGAACAATTGAAGCATGGAACAACCTAGATCGCTATGAAGCTGTCTAATAACATCGATTTAAACTCTGAGAAGAACTACTATCCTTTAGAATTACTCGAAAAAGCTTAACTCACAGTATAGTTTACAGTATAACTTTCAGTTCCATGAAAATAAATCATCACATTAAAATCCGCAATTCTCTCAGAATCAGCTCCCAGTAACCCCTCCAAGACGAATGCGTTTCACAACCACCTAACTACATTTTCACGACAGTGAAACTGCTGAGACGAGCCTTCCATCCAGCAGTGCCGTCCACTCCTCCACAAAATTTCCGTAGACGTTTCCACAAGCCTGAGTTAGCTGGGCTGCTCACTAGTGACTAGTCTCAGTCCCTAATCACTAGTGACTGGTCGAAGATCGAGCTGGTCCAGCAGCCCCCCCCCCCACAACACTAGTCCTAGTCTTGCGGAACTATCGGTAGCCGGGCTGGACCCTCCAGGTCACAATGCCCGGATGTCTGAAATACAGTTCTAATCTAATGATACTTCTACTGATCATTGCTGTACTGGGGAACGAGCAACCAACTGTAGGACAACAGCCCAAGACCAATGTTTCGAGGTGCCGTCCCACGAAACGAAGGGTATCGAGATTTCGAACTTATGAACATCTAACTAAGATTCGCGCATGATAGAACCTTAACTTGAGGACTCACAACTCAGCACCCTCTCCCAAATTTTGTTCTATTCTGGATGTCTGAGACAGGGCTATAACGAGGTAGTCTGAGATAAAGAGTAGAAATTAGATTAAAATGGAGGAGGGCAGCAAGTATCCTGGTAGCGGGGCTCCACAATGTCTGGGATCCGGCTATCTGGGCACCTTCACCACTCACCTTCCTCTAAGAGAGAAAGACCTTGGCAAGTCCACCTGACCGTAATGTACCCACCTGCTCCTTTAGACTTTTATAGCTCCCCTTCTCTTCTCTCTGGAGGCTGACTTACCTTCTTGAGGGATATAACCTTTGCAGACTATCATAAGACTAAGTTTCACAACTGAGATTTAAAATATTAGGCATTTTGACTGATGTGGACTCCGGTGGTCCTATCACAATAGAGCGACCCTTTGATTATTTCTTTGAACTGACGGCATTACTACTAAGTACTAGCGATGATCACATCAGGCCAGAATTTGACCTATGTGAAATAGTCATAGCACGGAAGGATAAGTCAAAGATAGACCGGATTCCTGCTAGCAGTCATTATAACGGTCGGTTGAGCAATGCTTTCCGTAGAGCTGGGAAGTGAGAGAGGACCTAAGTCGGCAGGCCGGTGATAGTGAAGCACGTCATGTCTGATCTGGATGTTGGGGTTTCTAGTCCCTCCTATAAAGCAGGCTGCCAGATAGCTGACCTTCACCCCGGACAGGAATGCTAAGTGACAGCTACATCGATCCTTCGTCTACAGACGATAATCTGATTGGCAGCAAATCTGTCAAAATATTTTGCAGCCAGTCTAAAGAGAAAAAGTTTGGAAAACTCCGTGATTGTGAAAGCCCACGTGATGAACTAGAGCCAATCGTGAGAAAACTGTCGGTCCAACCAGCCAATGGAGGACGATAACTAATTTAGAAAACCAACAATTGGTGGCAAAGCTCCTTTCTAAACAACGTTTTTCCGGTTCAAACGTCCGCTTGGTTGGCAAATATGTTCTGCCTATATCAGAATATATCGTCGCAGACTGAAAGATGGAGGGAATCAGGACAGCCCGTTCAGTTTATTCCATGCCAACTACCGTCCTTCAGAGCCTTTACTATTACAGAATAATATATGGACCTTTATTTGCTGAAATTCAGTTCAGTTCATTCTATGCCAACTACCGTCCTTCAGAGCCTGATTATTACAGAATAATATATGGACCTTTATTTGCTGAAATCATGAAGGGTTTTTTATCAATAATACGTCGCCAGGAATCACGATTTAACAATCATTCACAATCCAATTGGATTGCATCTGTCAACTAAAATTGAATCTAACCCTTGGATATAGATCAAGATTTTCCCTTAATTGAAAGTGTAGAACTTGATTCGAGTACTCAGATTTAAGTATCCAACTCTTAACGAATCCAGCCGCCAAATTCGGCAACATTACACCAATCCACGACAGAAAGTACCAAAATTAGTGACCAGTACCAGTATCCACCAGGAGCAGTGACTGACTTTGGGTGGTCTGGCAGACGTCACACTGTGCAATGTACAGTCGTACGGAAACAGTGGTTTGTCTCCTCGTGTGTTTGTTCGGCCACAGTTAATGGCTTGTTTTGCTTCTTTAACTAGATTATTTGTGGCAGATTTGTACCACTTTCTTGTTTGTTTAGGACACTTCTCCGTAAAATCTTCTGGTAGAGCATATAAAAAATTGCACCTCGCCCATCCTAGTGTCGCACTTCACACTACTCAATGCATTATGCAAGTCTTACTTGGTTTAGATATATCCTTACATTTGAGTCAGGGCAAAACCTGTTGGATACTCGCCAGATTAACTCAAAGAAAAACGACCATATGATTGAAAATAAGGGTTTTAACTTTTAACTTATCCGCTCGCTTAGGTTGGGGTCGAAGACTTCTACTCAAATCCCCTACGGGTATAACTTTAATAAAATCAGTCGCAAAATATTGGGACAGTTGCGGGATATCAGCGACTAAATTTCCCCCTATATTGTCAGTCAGAATTTCAGGGAGTTAATCAGCACGAGTTGGTAATGGTAAGGTTGTTAGAAGATGCCACTATCACTAATACACGACGCTGGAAGTGTGACCATGACTGTTTGTTTAGGATAGGGG
This sequence comes from Mnemiopsis leidyi, assembly GCA_000226015.1. NCBI lineage: Eukaryota > Metazoa > Ctenophora > Tentaculata > Lobata > Bolinopsidae > Mnemiopsis > Mnemiopsis leidyi. Next base: position 18,004 of record JH153336.1, read on the forward strand.
CAGCTGCGGATGGGGTGAAATGGTTGGTCGGGGGCAGCTGCAGCTGCAGTGAAAATGTTCCAGATGGGACAGCTGGTGTAAACAAGTGAAAATGTTTGTTCAGCTCCCCCTCTATCTCACAGGGCCTTCATCACATTAATATTCCCGCGGATCAGCCGTATTTTTAGAGACGATCTGTGAGACCTCACATCGTAATCAGCTCCTGGCCAATTAATTTGCAATTTATCAGGCGATGAAGTAAGATATTTGATGAAATTTAGGAAATTGGATTCTGTTGTTCCTCACTTTACCAGATTGAAGAGTTAGCTCAGAAATGCCAATTTTAGCAATACAGTAAACAACGTGGTGTATTCTAACGCGGGCTGAAATTCATTAACCGACTTAGTCATACGATCTTCAGAAATTCGCATTAGAAGTGCCCAAACTAATTTCAATATAGTGCAGGCATGTACTGGAGCAGATCCGATTGCAGCACCCTGGTAATCAGGTTTATGAGTAACTAAGATCAGACCGTATTATCAGAAAGTTATGCGGCTCGGCAAGACTTTTCCAGGACCTGTCAGCGGATAAACGTACTGTCCGGATCTTTGCGTCAGCACCTAGCAATCAGTCCGTTTGATCGGAGTTGACGGGACAGGCTAGCAGGTCAGACCTTGTAGTCGGCCCAGTTAGGGTTCTCTCCCTGCTCGTCACTGAGCTTGTTAGGACAGTCTACCGGGGAACTAAGGACCCGGACCTACTTTACTGTAAGTGGATTAACCTTTTGTTGGGGTGGTTGGAGACAGTTGGTTAGGCCACCACAACACAGGAAAGAAAATCAACCAATCAGCTGGTAGTATTTGGACGAGGACCAATCCGAAAACAGAGATTAAGACTCAGCTGGGAGGATCATGAGATGGAGAATGTTGTTGTTGTTAGAAATATAGGTCTGGAGGCGATAAAAGTTCAGTCTAACTCCCCAGATCAGATCCTCAGCAGCTGGACTTACTCTAATTCAATACAGTCGCCTAACCCTCTAACCAACCTTCCTATTCTATACACCTTGGTCCCTACCCATCAGCCATTGTATTTAACCAGATGTCCGTAACGAAACTAGACACGTTCAGGGGTCCCTCAGGGTGAAGAGCAGCACGATGTGGCTGGGAGCCACTAACGTCCGAGCACACCTAGCGTGGCATCTACCGATGAAGCAGGATGAACAGACGTTATCGTCCACCAGGACTAGACGACCTGTCTAACTAGGTCCGGGTTAGGGTACTGGCGACGAATACCTTGACCCTGGTTTACGTGTCCTCGACTTAACACCAGCAATTGGAGGACGTAGGTTTAGTGAGCCAGCAATTCGGGTAGGCTACGTCTGCAGAGCAATAGGGCCACGTCTAGCCCGAGCTTGGTTCGCCTCGACAATCCGTAGTCTGATCTAATGGAGCCACCATCCCTTGTAGTCGTTAATTGAAAAACCAATCCAGATAATCGGATCAATAGACTTGTAAAGCTGAGCTGTAGTCCTTATCGAAATCTAATGAGAACCTCCGTAACTATTCAGCCTGGCGTAAAATTCTAGAGAAGATGATCATTGCACCAGATTGAAATCAAGAGAAACTAATTCAGCAGACGAAAATAATTTTGGGTCGCTGTAGGTGAAAATAGAACCCGGATTTCTAGAAGCCTAAAACAAAAGGAACTCCAAGAGACAATACTGAAAGGGCCAATTGAGGTGCCAACTGTCATTGAATTGACTTTGGGGGGCCGGGAATAATGAATTGTCGTCCGCAGCAGCAATCAATGCCTTCTTAACAAAACGAGGAGTCACTTTGCTGACCATATATTCCGCCAGGCCGTTAAGTGAATTTCATATTGACCGAGAATGATCCAAAAAACGCGTGCTTCGGGACGAAAAAATGTGTCCATGAACCCTGAACCGGTCAACAGAAGTAAAATCACACGGTGGTCGAACAGTGGGATCGGAAACCTTACGCCGACCCGGACTGTTGAAGAAGAATCGTTGAGGTGGTGGTGTGTAACTGTTGAACAGGAAATAATTACAGAGCAAGTCTCATGTCTATTTAGCTGTACTCCGAGCTGCACCTTAAAACGTGATCAGCGCCACTTGGTACCTTACAGAGGACTACTTAGACAGGCTGAAAATCCATATAAATCTCAAATTAAAGCCCTCCAAATCAGTGCCCTGAAAACTGGAAACACTGAAGAGCCGAGGAAGGAGACTACTATTTCGGTATACCGATCGATCATTTTCGAGATTGGGCAAGAATTTTTGAGATCATACCGAAAAACCTGCCGTGACTGACAAATAAATTCTTATGTTCAGTAGGGATCAGAGGAACATTCAATTCTTACCATAAAGGCGTTCATGGGTCTTTTGACATGGGAGATGTCTTCAGCTGGAGTAGATTTCGGAGGACTCTGGCTAGACGAGATTGTAGAGGATCTGATAAAATCGTCCGAGGTGGTGGATTCAGCGCCTCCTAGAGTGTAGGTAGGGCTCGTGCTCGAGTCGGCCATCATCGAGAGAGAAATTTCGTCGAGGTGAGCGATTCAAAAACAGCAGGTGAAAATAAACAGAGACTGTATAAATCAAGAATGTAGGCGTAAAGACGGAGCTCGGTGAAACTATAGCGCTGAGTCACGCGCCAGGTCACGTGACGAGTGACGTCACGCGGCTCTCAGCCAATCAGCGTGCAGCGGGAGCGTGGTGTGCAAGAGCGGATGAGACGTGTAATGGTGAACACGTGACCGGCGCGTGGTCTGTTGTGTACTCTCGTCCTCTATGTAGCGAGCATGTTAACAAACTCCGGGCCCCGGGAAGAGTGAAGTGTAGTGCACTTCTGATTGTCCAGATATCCCACCATTCCCACCCCTCAGTACTGATAATCTGACCGATCGTTTATAAGTCCCACAAGCTTTCCCGACTTTGAACAACAGCGGAGAAGGTGGTTAAGTGCTCTCTGATTGGTCCTCTCTGTTCTCCCTGAGAAAGGCTGCTTGATATCGATTAGGGCGTGATCACGTGACACACCAGCTTGTTTAGAGAGTAAGTTTAGTACTTCAAGTTCAGGAGAGAAAGTTAATTACTTCAAGTTCATAGACATCCCCTAAATTCTCCTTTTACTTTCAGTCCCGAGGATTGTGACATCAAATTTCTTTCTTTTTTGCAGTATCTTTTGTTCTGATAACTGCCGTACTGTACTCATAAAACTAACAGAGTCATATCTTCATATTCAGAATTATACCGTAAAGTTTAAATGTTGAGTTTGAATCCCTTCCGCGAAAAACTAAAACGTTCTGATATCTCAAAAAATTTCTTCCAAAAAGACGTTTATCTTGAAATTACATCTTTTCCGCATTATATCTACGATCTCATATTCTGAACTCCCATTTGAGGATTTAGCGAATTTAAACGATGTTGGGTCCTTGTTCGTAGCTCTACTGATCTTCTGAAATATATGAAATGTCAGTTTTCTACATCTAGAAACCTTTCACAGGGTGGAATTGCGGTGGTTAAAAGTTTAGATTGAATATCTTAAAAATTCTGAACAAATTTAGAAAGGAACGTTGAAAGAGAAAACGCACAAATGCCATGGAAAAATTTATACTCATAGTTAATTCTTCAAATTTAAAGTTTTAAAGGATATTCAGATGATTAAAATTCTAATACCGAGCAATATCCGAGTGCAAGAGAATATTTATTATGTAAAATGTCCAAAGCTGCCCCAGTCCGACTCTAACTTTGGCAGTTTTCTTGATGAATGACGTACAGATTGCAGTCGTTTAGCTCCAGATTCAAGTTTATTCGACCCAGAAACGCATTGCATTAGATTAAATTTCTTAAATTTCTCGGGATTAATTGGTGGGTTTACGAGCTATTAATGGCATCTAGAATATCTGACAGAATAGAACCTCGATTTTGTGTCCACGTTTTTAGTATCAGTAGTTGTAAGCTGGTTGAGTCAGACACTCCTTAGCTAGGTCGTCCAGACAAGAAACAAACGTAGACTAAATAGAAACAGATTGATTGCAGAGGGGCTTCACGGCAGGACTTAATAGAAAGAGATTGATTTCAGGCAAATTGGGCGTGAAGAGGACGCCAGGGGAGAGCGTGCCCGCAGATGGAGGGGGTCCCTCCGCTTCTCGCAAATCACTCACTTTTGGGGGAAGGCGACTAGAAAATTAGTGATCTGTTGCTCGCAGTCTAAGGATGAGCATTCTAATCCCAATAAACACATTCTTAGAGGTTCCTCACCACTTTTTCTTATGTGACTTCCCGGGTGACTTGAGGACTACACGGATGACAGATTGGACGCATCAAAACTAAAATCGTTTAACAGACAATTGGATTTAAACGAAAGTGAGGAGGCAGCTGACCTTGGGTGTCCACACTCGACGGGTATAAGATCATTCTCAGATACAGTCATAAACAGTGTTGCAAAAAGCAGCAGAATCCTCCAATGATAATGTAAAAGACATTAAACATAGCCTAGTTTAGCTAGCTCTAAAACAGCTCACCAAGTCACCAGAATACCAGGAGAGAAAGCAAAGAGCTCCAGGAAGGGAAATGAAATTTTATGTTCTATTTTCATTTGTCTGACCAAAAAACCTGAAAATATATGACATTATTTATAAAATACCGTCAGGCTAGGCGCCTGTAATATAAGGTTTCTCTAAATACCATTACCATGACTATCCATCTTTTCTAAAATTATCAATACCTTAGACCTAAATTTATTTAAAATCCAGTATCGATCGTTACCCTTATGCAAACAAATTCTAAGTCTAGAAGTTGAGAACATCCGTATGTGAAATAATTTCATTATTGTGATTTTAATCAGCTAAACATAAACAATAGCTATATCATATCTGTTTTACGTCGTTTCGAAATCAAAATCAATTTTCCGCTTCAACAAGCTTAATCATCTAACCATTGATCATATGAGCGCTAAATCGAGCACCTGTTTTATCTTAAACAGCGCGCGGAGAGCAGTCCTCCCCCGCATCTTTCTAACATTAACAAGCTGTACAACTTCTCTCCCGCTCCATAAAAGGACATCACGTGACTGGAACAACTCCTTATATGGTCAATTCACGTGACATTTCTCCAGACATGGGCATGTCACGTGCCAAGCTTTGGCTCTTGTTTGTATCGCGAGGTCACCTGATGCTATCTCTGCTTGAGTGTGCGCTACCTGTTTCCAAATCATCCTGTCCTGTTGCCATGGATGCGAATCTGCCGATTGGCTGAGCGCGATCTTTGAGGTTTTAAACTTGGAATCATTGTCCTAGAACAAATTCTGTGGTTAGTCTAGAACAATAGTCATCAATATGGATTTGAATGGAATAATCACGGAAATGAAATTGGAATTTTTTGGATTCGATAACCTTGATTTTTGGTAAAAACATAATTCAAAGACGATTATAAATATGGCTCAAACAACCCAATCAAGAATAAGATTTTATGACCATAACGGTTCCCGTCGTCCTGCCCCACAACATCGTGCCCCACAACATTTTTTTCCACATATTTGGCCCCAGCGACCCTAACCCAAACCCTAACCCTAACCCTAACCCCAACCCTAACCCTAACAAAGTTGTCTGTTGTCGATCAGGACGTCACTGGGGCTAAATTACTGGGTTAAAGTGCTCTGGGGCACGATGTTCTGGGGCAGGAGGTCGGACACCACCATGACCAGTGACCACCTCACAGAATTTCAACAAGATGTCCAGACCAATATCGATTCCACTTCTCAACCAATTTTTCATGATCTTGTTCACCAAAATTTCTGACGACACACTCATGACAACTTCACAAAATTTCTTAAATCTCACGTAATATCTCTACTGAAAACAAACCCAATATTATGTCACAATATACCGTACTCTCAAAATGTGACATCACGTAGACCTCCAAATCTCTTAGAAGTAGAACCAAGAAACTGAGTGACCACTCTCTCCCTGGGACTCACAAAAGGATGAGTCTACACACAAAGGTCATAACGTCCGGTTTCTGTCGTTAGTTTCAAGGAGTGGGTCTGGGGTTGTGAGAGCGGGCCGGGTATACCTCATCTAGACAGAACGGAGACTTGGCAGGGTGGACAAACAAACAATCTCGTGTCTCAACACGTGACTCTCTAAATATCTGACCACAAACAACATCATACCCCTGACCTGTTGTTCATCTTGATAGTATCATGTAGGAGACTGGTATGTGGCGATAGTCTGGCTCTAAGCGAGAGTAGGTTCACAGACGGTTGGAATCTCCGAGAAGTCTAGAAGATCTGGATCTAGAGAAAACAGCAGCAAAGTCTAGTTACTATGTCCATGAGCATTGTGGTGAACAACAAACAAATGATCCCGTAATCACAAATACAAAATACATAACACGATACCACAACGATAAAGAATCTCCCAGCATACAGCTCTCTAAACCTAGGTATGTACGAATGATCAGAATAACTATCACAGTTACGTAGCAAACAAACTATTTACCCAACTATACCTGAACATTATGCCACGGTTCAGGAGCTAGATGTTATAAAAATAGTTACGATAAGCGTACCAAACTTACAATAACAGCAATCCCCAGAAAGTCAGGAAGGCCTGAATAGCAACACGAGATAAAGAAAGATGTGGAACGAGAGCTGGACAGAGAACACAGCAATACCAATTCGCAAATCACGGGATGCCGAAGTAATGTGACCAATTTACAGTCCAACTTAACCCCATCACTAACTGTCCTGATCGCCCCCTTTTTGGATGAGTGATGCGATTTTTGAACAAAACACTATTGAGAAAGATCGTTAGCGAGCGTTACATCTCAGAGCAGTTCAGATATCTAATTGCAATAAAGTTAGCTTCATGAATAGCAGTATTCAAGTAAAATGAGCTAATAATGTCTTAGTGCCTGACGACTACAATAGCTCTGTATTTTTTACAGCTCCCGGGTCTGAATCGAACTGATCACAGGTCACATCATACTATCGGACTCTATCATTCATAATTACAAGTACAACTAGAAACACTCGATTTTATTGCTATGATTTTATCAGAACTGAGTGAACTTTATCCACCCCTACAAGGCTGCATCTAACATGTCCACTGTAGAATTCCTTGATGTGGGACAATCTTGTTTCACAAAAGTGGAACAAACCCAAATTAAAGATCATTCCAGAAGCTCTGCAGCAAGCAAGAAAAATCCACCGAACACGAGCACCGAGAAAGAAAATAACTGAACAAGAAATGCTAAATGTTGTACTATCACACTGCATCTCCAGATGATCGCAGTCTGACCAAACATGCTGAGCGAAAGGGAGGGTGCAGCTAAGATTGTGAAAGCAGAACATGATCTTTCTATTATATGAGTAAGAAGAGGTGGTCAATGGGCTATTGTCGACGCAGCAACAATAGCAACAATACAAACACTATAAGCTTATTCTCTCTCGTATTCTATAGGCATTGAGACGAGGACGACGACACACAAACACTCTTACACGTTATCGTATATTACTTACTAAGAAGAAACCTCCCTCCCCCACCCACGCTCCACTGCTACTCCTGACTGGCTCTCAATGCCCCCATTGTCAGCAGCCAGCTCACTGCCCTCTCTCTGAAAGCCTCTATTGTGTGTTTGCGATGTTAAAACCATGCCATCTACCTTGTCTACACGCTTCGTCATTGCCCTGCTTTTATAATCCGTCTGAAGGGGGGCAAGGTGCCGTCTTCAAGATTTATCTTTCAATGTGAACATTTTAAAGAACGCACAAATAATTATTGACTCTCACCATCAATTACCCATTGAGAATAATATAACAGGCGCTTTAAAAACGTTTCATTGCGTGGGCTACATGCTATTGCTAATCATACATAGTTTAATTAATCGACGATATTCTGTGAGCTTTGTCTTTTCTAGTGAAATCACAATTCAAATTTATCCTTTTGTTTTAGTTTTCCTTAAAAAAGAATTGCGATGTGTCACAACTTTTCCGGGAGCGCTAGCAGATCAAATCTGAACTTTATAAGAACGGGTTGCCCTAGTGCCCTATCTTATGGTATTTCGCTAGCTTATAGTAGTTCGATCTTAACCCAGCCCTCTCGATCACATAAAGTTCAGGTGGAATAAAACAACGATGTGCTAAAAAGCGTGGTCAATATCAATATATCAACAGCGTGATCATAACGATATAGAAAATACATTAAAACCTTATCTTACAAAAATATAATAAGAAAAAGCGCCTATTTGAAAGGAGATTAATAACGGAAATTCAGAAATAGACTCATTTTCTAAGTAAGGTTGAAAATTTGGCGGTGAATCCTAGAAGTCCACTTGTTTTAACACTAAACCAGAATAAAGCTGATAATAAATTTTTTCTAATAAGATTTAAATTATGTTGAACGACACTATTATACAACTTAATACCCATTATATTTTCATAAAACATCAAGATTAATTATCAAATTGCATGTTGTAATGGAGATGCGAATTCATCCAAAAAGCCAATCCTAAATTATTGCACAAACACTTAATTCAATACCAACCATTTATTCAGACACATACACTATAATTCATGTTAATATAAACTTCTCAACATCCAATAAAATTCTTGGAACATCCAAAAATGGTTACTAGAAACCAAATGTCAATGATATGGACAGGCCGCCTCACTAGAGTAAACCTTAACCCTTTCATTCAGATTCATCAGCAATGTGCTCAATAATAATCCTCCAATTATTTGGTCCATGGAAGCTTCCTTTTTCAGTCGTCAGAATCAGGGTGACTAAAAAATAACTCGAACCGTGATCACATGATCTAACTAAATAACACGCCCGAAATTAAAACTTTATGACAGCAGGACCACAGACTATTGGTCCTTGTTGAGTTCGGCGATGAAGAGTTCCAGCTTGTCCTGGATACTACGAACTTTCCTCAGCTCCTCAGCCAGGTCTACTCTCTTTCCCGTGATCAGCTTCTTCTTGTTTTCTTCGTCACGTGATAACTCTTCTAGGTACTGCTTTACTTCTTGTTCCAAGCGCTGTGCTGAAGGGTGGAAGAATCTAAGGATTCCGTCTGTACTTCATTTCTCAATATTACTCGAAATACAGATTTTAAAAACAGAGAAAGCTATGTAAGAGAAAAACAGATTTAAATTGATAAACAGTTCTACAACTCACCCTCAGTGTTCATTATCTGTAGTCGGAGAGCGTTACAAGTTGTCTCCAACATGCGAGTAGCCCGCCAAAACAGCACAACATCGTTACACTCTACAGCGTTACACGCTATGTTACGGTGGTAGAACGCTTTGCGGCACTGCTGCGCACTTGACAGTGCCCGACTAAGGAACGTCACTTTGTAAAGCTTCTCCCAGACCGTGCAGATCTGTGGAGATTTGTATTTTAAAATCGTGCAATTTTATTGTTCACTTAAAAAGTTGAACCAAATTTTAACTGTAAACAATGTGAATGAATTGAAACAGTCAAGAATAAACAAACTTTACAATTGCACCTCTTTAGAAGCTTGTATAACTATAAATTAAGTTACGAGAAACTCCAAAGACGTGATAATCAAATGTCTATCACGTGCTCAACTTACAATCTCATAAGGAACGTCCACTCCCTGGGTCTGCAAGTTTCTCCTAACGGTCGTCAGCTCGTCATTCTCCAGATGTTTCCCGTGTGTCTCGTCAGCTACCAAGAGTTTCTGCAGCTCGTTCTTAGCTGCCACACACTGCGACTCTAGCGGGGATCTACTCCGCCAGCCAGTCCATCTTTCCGTCCAAGAGGGACCTGTTTGATTAGGATTTGTCAATATAATGATCCATGATATGCTTGGATATCAACTGATGAAAATAATTCATTTTAAGGAGGATTTGTTGGTATATAACAGAAACCATAAAAACAATTAGAAGATTATCGTAAACCGAGCCTATACTTTTAGTTTAATCAGGCACACAAAACCTAACTGCCAAGTTTATAAAATTGGGACATACCAATACACTTCTCTAAGTCTTCGTTAGCGAAATCTATCCTCTCCTTGAGTATTCGCTCCATAAAGGAGATAGAGTTATCCCATTGCATTTTATTTGTCACTGCGGTGTCTTCCAGTGCGTTTTTCTGTATGACACTCTGAAATGATTGTTCGTTACCCGTCGAGAAAATCCACACTCTAAACTCAGTTTTAAGTCACCAAAGAGGTGTACACCAAGAATGAAAATTTACATTCTTCCAGAATTGTCACCAACACAGGAAGCCTAGAATACAATAGAAACACACAGCAACATCTTACCAGACGTTTGAGAGCAGTAGACTGCCAAGCATGCTGAGCCTTGACCGTCTCCAAAACATTTGCTTTAAGCGGCTGAAACAGATCGCCAATCTCTCGGTCAGTTTTCTTGGTGGTCATGATTGTCTCCAACTGTTTAAACAGAGTCTGCCATCCGACGTTGATGGAGATTTGGGGAAGTTTGTCGTCTGTCCAGTCTTTAAGAGCTATGTCAACCTGGGGGACACACTATTTAGCATTAATGTGGGGTGTCGTGTGATGTGAACGGTGGGAGAATGAGAGAAATTTGATTCGGGTGCTGTGTGAATCTGAAAACTTGGTAGAAGTGGATATAACTTGGTAGAAGTGGATATAAAGCTTATGATAACATACGGCAACAAAGAAAGACTGTATCGGTACTTAAAAAGAAAAAATGTTATTAAATAAAGAAAGATAACATATCACGTTGCTGTTGAGTAAATACGTTTTATCCTCTTTCACAGTTCACTGGCGACAAGAAACACAAAACTCACGTACTTTAGTGTTAAAGTTAGAGCTAGTCGTGCATTCAGCAGCCCCAAGGTAAATATCATCCACTACTTTTGGATGGATCTTTTCCCACAGATTTTCCTGAAGCAAGGTCTCCCACTCAAGGGGAGTTGATTTGTGAAGAGCAGCGATGTCGTCCAGAATATCGTCCTTAGCCTTTTCGAACAGATCGTTCTGAGGAACAATGCAATTTGCAAATAAAGAATTTTGTGAAATTTTCGAAATATCTTAAGACACTGCCCACAGGACACCTTTGTCTAGGATGTTAAAGCCATCAACTAACATTCTGTAAATGCGATAGTTGCTCCAACCAGCCAACCTAATCGAACGGGCAAAATATTGTAATTACAAAGAGCGCGCAACTGAGCGCGCGCGCCTTAATTAAGTATAGAGCGCGGTAAAGGCTTCGGTTTGAAATTTGCGTCACGCCGGATAAAGATGAAAGTGGTACTCCCGAATGCGCTCGATCGAGACTTACTTACCAATTACCATTATCGTTGATTATAATAGTTGCCCAAAATCCTTTATCCTTTCACTTTTTACAGGCAGCCTTTGACCCAAATTGAAACAAAATCAGACCATCAAACATTCGATTCATTCCTGCAAAATTAGTACAAACGATTTACATACCCTGTCCATTTCTCTAATTCCAGAAAATGTGTTTCTCCACTCGGCTTCAAGGTTGTACCGGGCCGCTTTAAAATTATCCGCCTGTTGTTCTACGGAGTCACTAACCATCTTCCAAAAACAGTCGGACACAGCAAGAGACAGATTATTGGTGGACATTTGGGACGCCCGCATAGCACCAGACCTGGTGAGTGATGAGATTCAAATGGATTAACTTACACAATGCATAAATTCCAATGCATTACATGCATGCACGGTTAACCATGTTCAAAATACGCAATGCCTAACGGAATATTCATAAAGTCTCCCGAACATATTAAAAAGCTAAGGCTCAAACTTTAAGTTACCTGAAAAGTTTAGATCTGCTGAAGAAATCCTCCTCGTAGGCTCTGATCGTCTCAACGCTGTCGTCTTGAGGACCTCTCCCCGTCACTACTGCGTAATAACCTAGCGCTTTCATCGGAAACAGCTTTCCTTCTAGAATCTTCTTTACCTGTGGGTGATAGGGGTAAAAGGACTCAGCTGAATAACACGCGAGGGAACTATCACCGTTTGACTGCGCGGTGACTAAATTAGTATGCACTACTACTATGCTTCGTCACTTGTAATTAGGAAAGGTGCCGCGTTTCCGCAGCACCCGCTACCATAAATTATATGCCCAGAGTAGGACGATTTGTCCTAACTGCAGGTTTCATCTAACCGGTGTGCAATGGAGAGACTCGGCCCGGAGGAAGACCCTATCAGATCAGCCTTAACCTCGACATCAGGTAAGTATGCTTCAGATGGCGCAAAGCGGGGGTATATTTCAAGGATAGAATATTTCCTTGCGTTTGAAATCTTACAAGATGATTTCAACATTTCATAATTATTTTTCGACGAAAAGGAGCTGTCCCATTGATCACATATGATTCATATTATTCAAATGTATTTTGCACTAGTACATTGCAAGATATTTGCATGATAATATATGCATATCCGGTTACATTCTTAACATACTACAAGTAGAGAGAGACTTCACGCTATTTAACTGCCACAATGACAAACGGGGTCTTACTCTGTGGGTTTGTGGACATCACTCTTGTTGCGAAAACAATTCAGCCGGCTTGAAATCTGATGGCCTGCGATCACATTTTACTGGATACATAAAATAAGTATCAAATTGACAATTGATTAGATTTGCTCATAATGTCGGCTAGGGACTGAACAGTAAACACTAAGTAGTGTGAGACTACAGGCATCTGTCTCAAGATTTCCGAATCCTACCCCAAAATTACACTTTCTGAAAACCGAAACTGAACGGAACTAATGAAATATGGGGACAGGTCAACATGTCTAAGCTGATGTAGGGAAATGAAATACTAAAATTTGGAGTGTTGTACTTAGAGGCCATTAAAATGAAAGCTTTCTCCCGCGCATTACATCGACTAATTTAGTTGACATAATCTTTGGGGTAGATGCCTAATTTCAAAATTGATTCATGACTACAAGAATTTAAACGCTGTTATGTTGGGCTAAGTAGAGTACGTGGATTAGGCTTTCCCAGACTCATCGAGAGTAATGTAATTTAAGGGTTACGTAGTGCATGCGGGATATTTCAATGCAGTGGTTTTAGTTAGATATTAGCTTAAATGTAAGCAGAACGCAATATTTATCACGCTTTGAGAAATGGTCACGTCTTGCCGCTTTTTATTTCCAAATGCAAAATAATTTAAACATTTCCTTATCTTAGTCCGAATGATGTGCTTACTTGTTCAGACAAATTTTCGCATAAAAACCAGTAGACTGGACTAAGACTCCAGGTCTCTTGTTAGCCGTTTTTGATGCTCCAACTTGTTGCTTATGTACGAATTTTCAAGTGGGACAATATCGGATGGTGAAGAAAACATGACAGATCCAGACAACTCCAGCCTTACTCCCCCACTCCTAGAGACTGAGAATGTTCTAGAACCTACAATCTCCAGTTCTAGAACACTCTCTAGCCTCACCCTGCCGGGATTGAAGGAGTCCCCTTTTGAACAATACAGAGTATCCTCCGGCGGGGTGCTGGTTGTAGACCAGGGAACACAAACCGCCACTACCACTTCCATCTTCGGTACCCCTGCACGATTAAGTGTGCCGGATACACGACGGTCGTCTAGAGCTGTAATGAGTGCAGCTGCCAGGGCTAGGTCTGCTGATCCAGCTACCGCTGCTATCACTAAGTGGGCCAGATTGTAAGTGTTAGCATGCAGGCCAGATTGTAAGTGTTAGCATGCAGGCCAGATTGCAGGCCAGATTGTAGGCCAGATTGCAGGCTGTCACTAAATGGGATAATTTATTTGTGTTTTAATGCACCCACTGCCACACACATGTATGATGACAGTAATTTTGCCTTCTCGAAAACACATAGAGCCATTAACTGTATCGCTATGTGAAGTCTTAGTGTGAGCTGCAGTAACAATCCTTGATTTGTTAACTGTTACTAACTTGATAATACAAACTTCAGGTTAACTGTTACTAACTTGATAATATAAACTTCAGGTTGAACGATTCTTCAGCAAGAAGAAGATCCGTCATGAAAGGTAATCTTAGTTATTAGTTAGCCTAAGTAAATCCTCTTGCTATTTGTGAAGTTTACTTTCAATATAATGAATGATTACACTTTCTTTCAAGGCAAGATCTACATTTATTAAACATTCCTTACTTCCGTAGAAACAGGGGATTCAAGAAAAGATAGTGGTAAACTGTGGGGTTCAGATCAATGTAAAAACACTTCCAGACACAGGTACCTAATAGAATATAGAAGAGTCAAATATGTACCTGATTAAATACATGTATGTACAAAGTACACATGTACAATGTACATTATATATTTGCTATACAATATACATTCGTGTACTTAATACACATACTATACAATACAGATAGAGTTGTCACGTACATCTTGTAACAAGTGAAACGCGAAGATGTACGTGACAACTCTATTAGTCCTATTCATCATAAAGCTGACAAAGAAGTCCCTATTTTACACACAATACAGATACGTCAAACATATTCATAATATATGAACATTGAACAGAATAATCATTTTTGTAAGTATTCATGCTACGTTCACCTATACCATCTTGAATACCTACTTTAACAATCAAGACTAGAACCGGAGATAGTTGGAGCATTGCAAAAGTATTTTAATCTTAATAGCTATGTAGACTCTAACTTCTAAGTATATAGTTGAACATGTGAATAGTAAGATAAGACATTGCGGATCTGTAAGCCGTGCAGTGCAGTGTAAAGACCACCAAGATCAACCAATAAACTATTTAGAAAATGCCATCTTCTCAGTGTGGTATCAACTCCAATACGTGGCAGTCCTGGTTTCAAGATCAACAGTTCCACTAGTAACGATAACGACGAGAGGAGCAACAACGAGGCAGATCAGGATATTAATGATGTAGATTTAAAACAAGATAATATCTCGAGCAAACAAGATAAGATCTCACATCACACGTCAGAGGGATCATTAGAGTACAAGCAACAAACACTGAAAAGTTTTGTGTACGACATATTGGAGAACCCTGAAACGAGCAAGGTCGGTGGAGGAGGGAGAACCAATCTTAATATAAATTTTTTAATTCGATTATAAGCCTCTTTACTGTTTATAATTTTAAACTAAACTCTGAAGTTGATATTTCAAAGTTGAAATTCAGTCTCTAATTTAACATTTAACATTCCTTCATCTAACATCTTGTTAACTTTCCAGGCAGCACAAATATTTAGTTGGTTTAGTATGACTCTCATTGTTCTCTCCGTTGGAACGTTTATCGCGGAAACTATGCCGGAGTTTAAAGACGACCTCAAAAAGGTCAAGGATATTTTTTGTTTTTTAAGGTCTTATTTGAGCAGAATTGTGAGTTTCCGTATATTAAGTAGTTTTAAGCGAAATGTTTGTTATTTCAAAACAGTAGCAATTCAAATATTTACTATTTATTTGTTATAACAGCTTCAATTTCTTCTTTCAGACGTGGCATAAAACGACAACTGGGACATTTTTCTTTTTATCAGAGACTTTCTTCATCTTTTTCTTCACACTGGAACTAGTAGGAAGATTTATCACGTGCCCAGATAAGGTAGAGAATAAATTGCCGAGAGCTGTTTGTTGCTAAGTCACCGATCCATCCAAGTAGATTTTTGATAGGAGACAAAACTTTCGTTGAAATTTAAAGGTCCTGAGATTCTGAATTATCTGACCGTTGTTTCAGAAAGCCTTTGCGAAGAATGTTTTAAACATCATAGACTTGGTATCAATACTGCCTTTCTACGTGGAACTAATGGTACCAAAGGCACGTTGCACAATTGTTTGCATTATTTCATAAAAATCTTGCACAAATCTTGACGCCTTTCAAACCAAAGAACGCCCATTTTACAGCCGACCAAAACTTCTGAACATCTTTGAGTCCAGAATGTGACACATGATGTTGAAACTTTATTTTCAGAGGGACGATGGAGATGGGGTGAGTTTAAAGTGAAATTAATACTTTGTAAAGTTCAACATACACTTTGTAAAGTTAAAGCTTCGAAACATATACCAGAGGAATATATTTAACCCGTATCTCATACAGGCGTATAACCCTGCTTGGCTTGGTATGTAAGGGAGCATCATTGCTTTTGGCCGAAAATATCCAAATCAGAAATTCCCAGTATAAATAAAGTATAAACTTCATAACATAAACCTCCCTTCTCACAGAACAAAAGTTCGATGTCTTCTCTAGTCATTCTCCGCGTACTAAGATTGTTCAGAGTTCTAAGGATCTTCAAACTGTCTCGACACAGCAATAACATGATAGCGTTTGGTATAGCCCTGAGGGGTAGTCTCATGGAACTCATGTCGCTAGCTTTGTTCCTGGCTATAGACATCGTTGTGTTTGCTAGGTAGGTCTTGTGATCTCTGTTAAACCGTTTCAATATGCAGTTATCAGGCTACTTTTTCTTTAAATGGACGTCCAGGCTTCACTGTACTTCATTTTAAGCTTATAGGAAGTTTTAAGGGCACAGCAGAACTTTACGCCCAAATGTCCTCCACCCAGTGCCTCACTAACCCCACTTTCCCATCAGTATCCTGTATTTCTGCGAGATGAAGGACGACGGGAGCATCGCCCCAGACGACCCCAACAACTTCTCCAGTATTCCTGCGGCGTGTTGGTGGGCGGTAGCTACCATAACTACAGTGGGATACGGGGATATGTACCCTAGAACTTGGCTCGGCAAGATATTCGGCTGTTTTTGTGTCTTCAGCGGCATCCTCGTTATTGCTTTCCAGGTTCCCATCATCGTTGCTAAGGTTGGTTTTTCTGCAGTTTGAAATGATAACTCCGTTTCAATAAAAATATCCTTTTTAAGAAGTCCATGCTCAATCAATAAGTTCTCTGTAAAATATCTAGATATTACTCAGAGGTGCGTTTCAGTTCACATGGACATTCATGCAAAAAAGCAACCAGTCTAGTGCGGATAATAATGCAGAGGGTGAATCTACAGACGGAGAAATGGAGAAAGGAACATAAATGTGATTTTGGAATCATTCAATTTGTTCATTTTAATCATTGATTGGAGAACCGATTATGAAACATCATACAACTTTGAGCATTAATGTCAAGAGGTTACATTATCTAAGAACTATGTACCATGGTACAATAAGGTTACATTAAATGGGACAATTTTACTGAGACAAAGCTAGCCCCTTTTCGATTGAATATGAAATGAAAATGCGGTAAAGAACAAATGCTGATCAATACGACGGTATTGTATAACAGAATTATTTGTAACTTTTTGTAATGTATGAGAGGCAGTGCCAAGTTGAAAGCCTGTAATTTCCATATAGCGTATAGCACTGGTAACTAATTTGGAGGTTGAATATTATATTGAATTTGAAGGACATAATTACTGAACTGCTGCCGATAACATTTATTTTGGATTGCGACTTTTGCCTAAAGTTACTTCATAGCATTTGTAGGGATGATCCAATTTAAGTGTTCCAGACCACTGCCTACACAAAATTGTGTGAACTTAGATATCTCTTACTTTGCTTGATAGTATTTCTGAAATCGGAACTGACTCTTCCGTTCTGATCATGCTATATGCTGGCAGCTGCAGCGGGAATAGGACCGAGGAACTTTCCCATGATGCATTACTTACAGGCATAATATTTAGGCATAATATTTCGACTTGCTAATGCAATTTTCGAGTTCCAGTAACCAGCCGGCTGAAGGGCTGTGAACAGCATGATAAAGATTCATAATATTAAACTTTGTGTTACCGTGCTGTCGTATTTCTCCTTTGTTTTGCTGTGAAGCGTGATATTTTTGGACAAAAACCCGTCAACCTATCATGAATTTGAACTCATCAGACCTTAACAGGAACAACAAAAACAGAGTTTTCAAAAGACTTATGGACAGGAAATATCCAGTGAACACGTTTACAACACTAGTAATGGAGGCAGGAACAGAAACAGAAATCTACAACGAAGTAGCCCTACATGAAGAAATCTACTGCACGGCGGAGGATGTGGGAGAGACGAGAAAAATCGCGCCCAATCTGCCTCCTTCACCAGAAAGTTCCAAACCCCTTCTGCCAGATCGACAAGTACCTAGAAGAAGCTCTACTTTAAGACCTGATCGTTCATCCACTGGCCGATCTCCTGCTCCCACTAGACGATCTTTTACTCGCGCTACACCACCTTCAACTAAGCAACCACTCATTGTACCACCTTCAACTAAACAGCCTCTCATTGGACCACCTTCAACTAAACAGCCTCTCATTGTACCACCTTCAACTAAGCCACCTCTCACTGGACCACCTTCAACTAAGCCACCTCTCACTGGACCACCTTCAACTAAGCCACCTCTCACTGGACCACCTACCACAAAGCCACCTCTCACTGGACCACCCTCCTCCAATTCCACCTCGATCCATAAAGAAATCAGAATATTTAAATTGGAAAAGCTCACAATCCCGAGGAAAATTTAAACGATCTAATTCAGAGGGAGAAAGTGTACCTAGCAGTTCCGATGCTAACACATGTCCGGCACCAGGATACAGCAATAGAAGACAGAGTCCCCGACTGGAGACTTATACCAATCTTAGTGGAGTTGCAGAGGGAAGGGAGAAAGGGGGAGGAGGAGGAGAAGAGTGGACAAAACAGGCAGGAGAGAAGAAGAGAAGGAGAAAAAGGAGAGAGGAGAGGAGAAGGAAAATAAAGAGACGATCAGCGAGACAGGGGTTAA